>JAAEAF010010482.1:0-23644 GCA_011037195.1 Triatoma infestans
CTTCTCGAACATTACATTCGTGCTGAAAAAAAACAAAAAAAAATTTAATTAATATTTTAATAAATACTTTATATAAATAAGTATATATTTATTTAATTTATCTTTATATAAATAAATAAATGCTTCAATAAATATAATAAAAGTTCAGATAAATGGAATCATAAAGTGTGGCCCAACTTTTAATTCAAATATAAAGGAATGCTTAAGACACACTTAAATTTTTCTTATATTGAGAACAATTCCCCCAGAACCCCTAAAATCAATGTTCTTGGACAAATATTCCAAATAAAAGTGATACAACTACATGTATGTATGTAGTAAGTATACAAAGTTTGAAGAAATAATGGAATCTTTTTGAGAAAAAAAAAAATCACCAAAAGAGCAATTCTGTTATCTATTTCGTGGATAAATCATTGTACAGTTTGCCTGCTGATAATCCTTTTCTAAGGACTTTAGGTACTTCAATTTGGTTGTACAATTTGATCTTAAAACTTAAAGAAGAACATTAAAATAGGATTTACCAAATGGTCACCTCCTTTTTGCTAGTTAACTATCAAGAAAGGCTTGATAATTTGGTTATCATAAACTGTAGAAGAAACAATAACTTGTATTGGCGTTAATGACTATTCAGAATACTCGGTGTCCTCGTGTCTAGTTGTCCAGCCAACAACATGAACTTTGAGATCAAAGTAAAAATAAAAAAAAAACTGTCACATTAAAAGTCTAAAAAAGGTTAAAGGTCAGAAGTATTGTGAAATCGTGGAATTTCACTCCCTAGTTATATGATTAATGCTCCAACAAGGATGACCTTCAAATTTTGATTGGACTTCTTAAATACAATCAAAATACAAATCGTTTAAAATAAATACTAAAAAGTATCATTATGTTATCATGCAACGTTTCTTCTTACATTGCTCATATTGCACGAATAAAAACTTTCCATTCATTTGCCTAGTTTTTTTATTTCAAAATGAATGATTATTATATTTTATTTTTGTTTAATTCAGACTTTTTTTATCTTAATTTTTTTATTTGGTCATTATTTACTCCCAATTTTATTTTGATTAACTTAAACCTACTGTTTTAAATATTGCAGTTTGGTCTGCTATAAATATTACTTCTTACCATTTTAATATTTTCCTATATTTGTTTAGGATTATAATTAATTTATTATAATTTTTATAATTAATTACATATTATAATTTTTTTGGAATTAAATGATTTCATTTATCTTCATTAAAGCAATATCAATTATTCTCTAATTTATTTTAGCGTTTATTGCCTAAATTTTATTTATTTAATTTATTTTTAACTATTCCACTTGTGTATATTTGAGTTTCTTTATACTACCTTTCTTTTATTTAATGAGATCTTTATAGTTTTTCATTTGCGAAAAATTCAAGTGTTAATGTAATGAATTGCATATGAGCCGTATTGGCTTTAGCTTTTGATTTGTTTATAGTAGTAATGGTAATAATATTAATAATCCCAAGATTAAGATGTTGAATGATTGTTTCTTCCTTCGCCTCATAAAATTATAAAAGGAACTTTCCAAGCACCATTAAGTAGAGAATTCTTAAACCACTATCCAGTATGATCAATCAGGGCCTCAGAGAAGATCATGCAAATCATAATACTATCAGGCCTGCCTGGGGCCCCCCTCTATAAGCATTCAAAGTTGCCGACAATATACTGAGTTCATCCACAGAGAATGCGAAACGTCCAAGCTTGGAAGCTAGACAGAAATGTGTCCATGGACACGGCCAACAGTGGCCAATCTATCTGCTTCCTAATTTATTCTGTAAGGAAATAAATATAGCTTTAGCTTGATGGATATTTAAGGGGATGGATTTTGATTTCCTGACTTCACGCCTCTACATCCCTTTCTTTTTACTTGACGTTCCTTTGGGATACTATACTTCTAATATATCTAAGCAAACAACCTTCCACATGGGATGCGAAAACGTTACATAAACCAGAAGATATTATATAAAAAAATGAAACAAAGACGAAGGGCTTTTTGTGCTTTGTTGCTAATGACCAATCAGAAGTTATACAAGGTTGGCAAATACTCATTGGACACCTTATTCATTTTTTTAAAAAAAGGATTTCTCAATTGGTTTCGTCAAAAAGAGAGGAATTAATGAATTCAGAGTGGACATCACTGTAAATTTTATTAATAGAACGTGCGATAGGATGTAGGTTGAACTGAAAAAATGACTTTCTTGTTGATATTTTTTTTTTAAATTTAGTATGTTCTTTATAATTATAATCAATATCATCAATTGATGTCAATTTGAGGCTTTAGTGGTGCCGGGTTCGCCTATGGGATAAATCGTCCCTGTAACTCAATAATATAAAATCTTCCAAAAGATCATTTCCACGTTTATAATATAAAAATAATATGAAAAAATCAATAGACCTAAAAAAAAGTAGAATCGCTTCCACAAGTGTATCATACTCATAGTTTCACAATCAAAGATTGATTAGTTACACTAAAAAAAAACTTATCAGTCATATGTTACATTTAATATCTAATATGCTAATATATCAAAATATTATACATGAAAATTACCTGACTCATCCACCTGCCATCACCAGGATCATCTGGAACACACGGAATAGCACAAGGATTCATCTTTATACTAAATTACACTGGTGTAGTTAGGCAAATTTAGCAAGTGCAAAACTGGAATTATCTTCATTAAAAACTTATCAGTAACCAGTTGTAGATCTTTCTATATTTTTATCTCTATTTGGGATAGAAATTCTTCTACTATACACTTATGCACTTAAATTCATTAGCTATTTGCAATGAACATTCCTAATACCAAAACTACATTAACAGCTAGGTATTATAATCAAGAAAAAATAAACGTTCACTGGTTATACAAGATTGTCAGATAGAATCGTCAAATTTCCCTACAATAAGAGGAATCGATTAAGTTTAAAATATATTGTAATTGAGATAAAACAAAAACAATAAAAGAAAGAAAATTAGTATTTAAATTTCAGTAATAAATAAACAAATGCCAATATTTTAATACAATTATTATCCTAACATATTTACTTGCATTATTTTTAATTTAAACTTTATCCCTGAATTTTGACAATTTTTAAATTAACATCAATTAATGACTGACTTATTGTTAGCTTTAATGCAATATGAATAACACTAATACATATCTAAGAAATGAACATAATGGCTTCTCATTATAAGATAATAATTTCTTTAGCATGCTAAGGTTTCACTATGTGTATGTAAAAGGCCCTTTTAATGTTTATTAAGTCACTTTATTTCTACTTAATTATTCATTACCTTAAAATTATGTTTTTCTTTCAAATTAATTTTGTTTTTAATGAAGCAGAATACGATTGAAATTAGTAAAATTTTACTAAAGTTATAACGGAGTAAAGTGATTGGAGGACGGGCGAAAGTTCAATTGCTACATCCCAAAACATTTCAAGAAAACTCTGTACGCTTTATCTAATTGCATTTCTCTAGTTCCAACTGGCAATTTGAAATTTTTACTAAACGTTTAGTTAACTAAATATTGTATAGGAGGAAGAACGTACAACTTAATAAAATGGTAATTCAAGAGATAAGCCAAAAGGCACAACTTCCACCAAATTCCTCATAATATAAATATTTAAAAGTAATAAATCTACATGAATTAATTAGGTATACAAATTTTAAAGAAAATGTTGGTTGCATCCCTCCAGACATCCAGACAGTATATTAAATTTAAACTTTCTAATTTATCTATCGGCTTGTTAGAGCAAGTATTGAGATTTTGTTAACTTTACTATAACGATTTTTCACCGAAAATACACGTTTTGAGTTCTCCTAAGTTGTTTGAAAAGGATCTGTGTATGTGATTTCTATTTGGGTCTCACAATGGGATCCGGCAGGAACTTACCTGTTGAAATTTCTCAACCGAAAGTACCACTTTACTGAATGGATTTTTCAGTTTTTTTTTGGGGTGATTTTCTTGAAAATCAACAACATAATTAATTCTAATTAATATTATTTAGATAATAGAATTGTTTAATAAACTGAAATAGCATTTTAGAGGAAAATGTAACCCCACCTCTTTCCCAAAAGTATCCTTAAATGAATTTTCCCGAAGAAATGTTTCAATTAAAATTTATAGCTCTTTGTACGAGTATATATAGTTGATATACCAATTTCAAAGAATATCGTTGGAGCTGTTTTTGAGAAAATCATAAAAAACTGAAAAACTAACCTGTAAAGTGGCACTTCCAATGAGCTCCATTAAATTTAGAGTGTATATAGAATACACATTATAATGAGCTGCAATGTTTGTTTAAAAGATTTCATCTGGATAAATTTATTTAAGTTGGATTTTGGGAAAGGGGTCGGGGTTATGTTTACATTGAATATGCTTTTATAGTTTATTATACAATTTTATCGTTATAATTGGATCCGAATCATTTAAGATTCATAGGTTCCAAAGAGCGAAGAATCAGACATTAAATGAATCAAACGTTAGTTGCTCCCCACCTAGACCAGACTAGGGAGGGAGAATTCGATGTATATATGTATATATATATAGAGCTACAGAAGAAGAGTTCAGGACAGTTTTACAACAGTTTTTAATGTAAGTCAAAAGACATCTTTCTACTTTCAAATTTCTCAGCCAGTCTGTCTCTCACTTTATTATTCTCTCGTTATATAACTTCTATTAATCGTGTGAAGTCTTGGCCATTTGTGTTTCTATTTAAATATACAGTGTTCAGTATATCACCTGGTTTATTTCTTCTTGATCATTCCTAAATTCATTCACTCTTTCTCACATTCATTATAAACATCTAAATATGATTAATTAGAATTAATTAATGTATTGTCAAAATACTGAATTTGATGAAAAATCAATTGACCAGATGTGTTTTTATTGTAGTTATTTTAGTTTTCTACAAATTTATACAATTAAAACACCGATGGATTTTTCATTAACGTTGTTACACTAACTATGACTACAGAGGCCTATCACTTTTATTTGGAACTTTTTGTTTTCTGAGAAAGTTCATTTAAAGAGGTTTTGTGAGAGGTGGAGTGTATGCTTTTCTCTCTCTCACAAAAAAAAAAAAAAAAATCTGGTGTGAAACACTCACACAACTTTATCTGATTCCGTTTTCGGAAATGTAATTCAAATTTTAGTTTGTTACCAAATGATGAAATTCGTTGGAGGTATCAAAACTGAAAAAAAAAGTTCCAGTAAAAGCGCATTCCGGTTTATTATTTTCTTGAAACTCGGGGAAAGTTTGGCCCCTCTATTTATTTCTAATTAATTTTGTTTGGATGGTAGTATTGTATAATCAACTATGATACCACTTTAAGAGAAGAACATAACTCCACCCTTCCACCATAATTGCCGTTAAAAGGAATTTTCCCAGAGAAATGTTTTAAATAAAAGTTGTAGATTTTGTATCTGTAATTGATATACCGTGTTTGAAGAAAATCGTCGGAGCCATTTTTGAGAAAATTGCAAGAAAGTAAAAAAAACTACCAGAAAACTGAAAAATACATTTTAGTAAAAAGCACTCCGATCATCCGATTTTTATCAAACTCGGAATTTTAACAACATATTTAATTCTAATTAATATTATTTAGATAATAGAATTATATAGTTAACTGAAATAGCACTTTAGAGAACAATCCACCACCCCCTTCCCTAAAAGTGCCCTTAAATGCATTTTTCCGGAAGTGTAGTTGATATACTAAGTATAAAGAAAATTGTTTGAGCCATTTTCGAGAAAATTGCAAAAAAGTGAAAAAAACTATTCAGTAAAGTGGTACTTCCGGTCGAGGAATTTTGACCGCTGACCTGCTATCGGATCCCATGGTGACACCCAAACGGAATATCCAGTTTGAACTTTCTGCAATTTTTCGTTTTTGAACTATGCTGTTCACATACATACATGCATACACACACACATACACACACACACACACACACACACACACACAGACCATTTGCTAAAAACCACTTTTTTGGACTCAGGGGCCTCAATACGGATATTTCCGGTGAAAACTCGATATCGAAAATTTGACACGATTACAATACATCCTCTTACTAGGGAGTAAGAGAAAGTAAAAAATTATTTTTATTAAGTTTAGATTCCTCAATTGATATAAAAAAAAAAAGAAATTGAAGAAAATATGTTATAAAAATTAGGAAATTACAAATAAATGTTATTGGTTTAATAATTAATAGCGCTCTCTTCTGACTACGCACTGCCTACTTCTGACTTATAGCTGCCTGGGTTTGGTAGTGTGGTACTTGTGGCCCCTAACCTAGAAGAAATTGTGTAAAATCTGTAGTTTAAAACAAAAATTTGTAGTTCATATAAGTTTTCCATACCAGATATTTTACATAATCCTAAATAATTTCTCTTACAACAGTAAGAGAATGTAAGAAATTATTTAAATTGAATTTCAATAAAAATAAAAAAATAAATCATTGCTAAAAGTGGGAGGGGAAGACAAGATTTCTTTTTAAAAGAGTGGGAAGGTAATAATTCTCTCCTACTATCTTAACAACCATTTTACCTGGTGTACCTTTCATTTAGTTTACCTGCTATACTTCACTTAGTTCATGTTGGAGAATAATATTATTTGTTTTATACAATTGTTTCATTAAAAAATAAATTAGCGAACATGTCATATGATACAAGTGTTATTTTTAATATTATTCTATGTTAAATGTGTTTTTTATTTTGTTTAATAAAGAAATATCATTATGAGAACACAAGGATACCATATAATGTAAGTAAAAATATTTCAAATATTAATTTGTCTATATAACAAGAGCATTACAACCTTCCCAAATGATGAAGTCTCCAATACAACCGCTTTAAAATAATTTTTTTTTTTTTAATAACTACTACTCAAATCATCATGTTTTTTTAAAACTTTTTATTTATATTTTCCATCAATTTAATAGATTTTTTTTTTTATTAAATTTTATCATTGCTTCAATTCTAGATTATATTTTAATTTTAAATAATCAAAGGCCCAACATATGTCCCATTTAATTCAAATTACTTTACATTTAATAATATTATTGTTTAAAATTTCTTCTTAAAACTAATTAATTAATCCATTATATTGTTATTTTTGTAAAATACATGTTTTTGAGGTCCCCTGAGTACGAAAAAAAAAAAATATTTTTAGTGAATGTTCTGAGTATGTGTTCTGAGTATGTATGTTCTCATCAACAGAATATCTCAAAAACAAAAACAAAAAAATGCATTTTAAACTTGAATCTTAAATTTGGTATTCCTTCTGACCTACCGCATGTTTCGAGCAAAAGTTTCAAGCAAAATTCCATCAACCAGAATTGCGACTTTAAAGTTTTTTTTTTTTTTTTTACTTAGGTTTTCGTGATTTTCTTTGAATAAAGCTCCAACGTTTCTGTTACATTTATATGAAACCTCAATTGTTTCAAAATATTTTTTTGAGGGTGTTTTTTGGAAGAATAGTAATGTTAAGCTTTATTCTAAAGTATAACATCAAATCAATGTTGTGTTCTATCACAATATTATAATAATAATATACATCAAGAAACATTGCTAAAATTTCAAATTTGTTAACCGGATGTGTGTGACTTTACAAAATAGGGTTTTTTTTGTTTCCTGCCTGAATATAATAACTCCTTTCCTGTTTCTTATATTAATTTTACTTCAAAAATAAATAAGTTTTAAAGTTAAAAAAGAAAATTAGTAATTTTATATGTAATTTTATTAATAAAAATAATACAAAAAACAGAGTTTTTCACACCAAATTTTTAATTAAAAAAAAAATTAACAAAGAATTCCCTAAATATCATCCTATTTACTAAGAAAAATCTGGTGTGAAACACTCATATAACTTTTTCTTACTAAAATTTACATAGTTTTGTTCGATTATTTTTTTTTATTTATTTATACGGATATATAATCTAGTTTCGGAATATAATAACTGAAAATTAAGGGCATCTGAATTATGATTTGACAAAAATAATTAGTTCGTACTTACCGGTAAACTAATTTTCTTCAAACACGGCATTTTGGTCACACATTAAAATATGTTTATTAATATTATATAAACAATAGAATCATAATAATATGTCAAAATGGTACCTACATTAAAAAAAAAACATCCTAACATCATTTCTTACCTAAAATATTCCCTTAAATTGAAAGTGATTAGTTGATATTTATTACAAGTTTAAAAAAAAAAAATCATTGAACTGTTTTTATGAAAATCTTAATGAAACTGAAAAATCTAATCATTAGTGTAGTAAGTGATTTTCGATCGACCAAAATCGAGGAGACTTCAAAACATATATTCCGGTGAAAATTCAATCCGGCAATTAAGGAAATTTAAAAACAAAATGAAACTCCTTATATTTTTAATAATCGTATTCAACAATGAAATATAAGCTAACGCTTTTTTTTTTTGTGTGTGTAATTTTATAAGGCTGGATCAATCAAAACCATTAAGTAAATCAATCATGAACTAAACTGTTGGCGATTTTCAAATGAAGGTTTTCTTTTCGTATCTAATTGAAGATGCTACTACACTGGCCAAGGAAATGGAATAAAATACATCTTCGGTTCCATTCATATTACATGTGGAACACAAATAGATATTCCCTTGAATATATAAGATTTTATAATTAAAAATTTAAAAGTTTACCACTTAATTTAATTACTAAACTTCTGCTGTTTATGTTAGAAATGCTGTTGTAATTCAGCTCGAATGATACTTACTTACTTTACTTACTTATTCTTTGGCCATCATAGCCCGTGAATGGCCTGAGCCTCAGCCACTATATTTTACCATCTTTCACGGTCCCTCCCCGCCGTTCTCCAATTACGCAGGCCGACCGCCTCCAAGTCGTCCTCTAGTCCCTCAGCCTTGGTCTGCCTCGAGGCCTTCTCCCACCAGGATGCCCATATAATGCTTTCTTTGGAACCCTTATATCCTCCATCCGGTTATGTGTCCCAACCATCGCAGCCTACCAGCTTTTATGCAAGAGACAATATCAGACTCCCCAAACAGTTCAACAACTCCAAATATACTCCTTAATATTTTTCTCGCCCATCTATGTAACCTTTGCTCATCTGCTCTTGTCAAAAACCCACGTTTCTGAGCCATAGGTGACAACCGGCCTCAACACTGTCTTATTTACGCTGCTCTTGACACATTTTTTCCTCTAAACACCGCTTGAAGAGCCCACAGGCATCTATTTCCAGAAGCCCGAATGGCAACTTCCCCTCAAGCACATAGCCACCAGTCTGATTAGTTTCTCCGGAAAATCAAGTTCTCTCATACATTTAAATGGACTCTCTCGATTCACTCGATCATTCACCTCAAACGATAACTGTTTATATATACATTGGATGCGTATGATCCTGCAAGACCTTTTCTGCTATGTTCCACCTACCTGATAATAATCTATCTTACACTTCAATTCTTCAATTTGCACCTTATTAATATTAGGTAAATTTATGTATTTTTAATTTTTTTTTTTTTTACCCCATGTTGAGTCTTTACACCAAAGCATGATCAATTGCGTCAAACGTGAGGATTCACCATAACATAACTTTTCAGGTCATACCAAAAATTAATTGTATGAATAATTAGAACACCGTATGATTCAATCAATATATGAAAAGAATAAATCTGGTGTGAAACACTTACACGACGTTCTTTTACACTAATTAATACAAATTTGCTTGGAAGGGGTATCTGTTGTATGCAATTACTTGGAAAGTACCGACCCCACGGGTTACCACAGCTCAGTACTCCATGCACTTCATCAGAATAGTACACTATACAGATAAGGACAATCACAGTACACAAACTAGGGTCTCCGTCCCTAGTTAATTGGCAACGCCAAGGGAGAAGGAAAGGATTAGCTTAGTGGTAGCGCGCCGGATTCGGGCAGCAACGCTGAGGTCCCGGGTTCGAATCCAGCATGATGCCCTTAGATTTTCTCTTCCTAAGAGCCTCTACGACTCACTGTCCGGTGATGAGCAGTGTTGTCTGTAGCTAGAGAACACTGTGCTTGGAGGCCGGCTATGCATTGGAGAAGGCTCGGGGGGGGGGCAATAGATCTTTCAGGTCACGGTGCAATAATCCCCTAAAAAAATCTAAAATCTAATACAAATTTAATCAAGAAATTTTTCTTTAAAAATTGCAACGTTACAAGGTTTAGTTAAGCTGGACTTAATCATGGTAGTGAGAACTTTACTTGGAACTCTCTATGTCAAAACAAAGAAAGCTTTTAGAGATTTTAATTTAAACTAACTGACGGCAGACACTCGGCCTCCCAATACCCCTGTAAAAGTGGATACATTTTTCTATCTATGCAACAAGCAATGCTTTAAAAAAAAAAAAAAAAAAAAAAAATCAATTTAACCGTTTTCGAGAAAAGTTTCCAAAAAATCTATTCTGTAAAATCGCACTTCTTCCGGTTAACTGATTTTCAACAAATTTAGAATTGTATGTGCTCACACGTTGGTCTAGTGTGAGATCTAGTGATTTTGGGGTTCGATTCCCGTGAGGGCAAAGTCGGTGTTGAATCCCAGCATCGTGATAAAAAGTGGGAAGCTACAGTTAGTAAGCGCCCTAGGTAGCGAAGGCTGGAACTAAATGGCGTTGGGAACTGCGGCCGTCTAGCTTTGGCCCTTCATGGGCTGTTACGTATTTTTAGAGGAAAAACGTATTGTAGTTACGTATGGTAGTTTAGAGGAAAGCATAACGTTACTGGGTTCCTCAGAAAACCCCTCTCCCCCCTCCGAAAAAAAAAATAAATTTAAAAAAAAGATAAGATATTTATTTGTGTAGATAGTAGAATTAAAAAAAAACAAACAGAAAACACGTTTGATAGATTTTGCACAAAATCTTCGCAAGGTATTCTGTTAACATACGTACATACAGACCATTTGCTAAAAAACTTTTCTTTTTTTTTTGTTTTGTTTTTGTATTAAGGGGACCTCTATAAAAACATGTATTTCCGGTAATAATTCAATTTTGAAAAAACTAGCACGATCCTAATACTAATAAAAAAAAAAATAGTTTGGGTTATCGTGACACAGCTTAAAAAGAAGATCCCACTGTTACCAACCTTAGGTAAGAATAGAACGTGACAGAGAGTAGAAAAATATCGGAAGTTGGGCGTCAATAGGTACAAGCCTGCTTAAAAAATAGCCTAGTCCAAGACACTGTTCATAACAAGAAGAGTTTGGCAAACATTTCCTGCTGACCAGTGATTTAGTCAAGGATAAAAAAGGGGCACAGGTCAAATTCTTAAGTATTTGTAGGTTTTTAACTGCCTGGACTTTTCCATAACTAAAGTTCCCCATCATTTTTCTATTCACTCAATTCCTCCTTCAAAAAAAATCAAACATATTTGATTTAACCATATTCACGGACGTATTACAAGTTTTTTTTTTTCAAACTTATATTTATACTAAATATTTATTTGCCACAATTTTTACTCCTTTATTCCAAGAAAAGAGGAAGATTGTAATCATGTCGAATTTTCGATATCGAGTTTTCACCGGAAATATCCGTTTTGAGGACCCCCTGAGTCCAAAAAAGTGGTTTTAGAAAAGTGTGTGTGATGTGTGTGTGTGTGTTTAACAGCATAGCTCAAAAACGAAAAATCATAGAAAGTACAAACTTATATTCCGTTTAGATATCACCATGGGTCTGACAGTGGGTCATCTTCAAAATTCCTCAACCGGAAGTATCACTTTACTTGTTTTTTTTTTTTTATTTATTTACTTTTTTGCGTTTTTCTCAAAAATGGCTCCGACGATTTTCTTTAAACTTGGTATAAATTAACTAGACATACAAAAAGCTACAACTCTATATTTGTAAATGTTTCTCTGGGAAAATTCATTTAAGGGCAGTTTATGGGGGAGGAGTTTAGGTTTTCATCTAAAGTGCTATTTCAGTTTATCAAACAATTTTATCACCTAAATAATGTTAGATGAAAACAAGAATTTTATTGGCTTATCGACCAATTCAAGGTAAAAAATTCGATGTTTCGACAAACTTTGTTGCCTTCTTCAGGAACAATACAAAAAAAAAAAAAAAACATGAGGAAAAATTATAACACAAAACACAAATAAAAAACAAGTGATTACTGTGGGACTGCTAAGTCTGTAAACAGAATTACAGACATTACAGACTTAGCAGTCCCACAGTAATCACAACTATGTATTTTGTTTTTTTATTTGTGTTATAATTTTTTTCATGTTTTTTTTTTTGTATTGTTCCTGAAGAAGGCAAACAAAGTTTGTCGAAACGTCGAACTTGTTAATTATTAAAAAACAATTACAAAATTACTTTTTTTGTTTATTGTTTTTTTACCTTGAATTGGTCGATAAGCTAACAAATTCTTGTTTTCATCTTACAACTAACGGCCAACAAAGAAAATCATCTGATAAATAATGTTAATTCAAATTGGAATATGTTGTTGAAATTTCGAGTTTCAAAAAAAATTAGTAAACCGCTTTTACTGGACAGTTTTTTTTTTTTTCCAGTTTCCGATGAATTTCATTAAATTTGGTACACAAACTATAAAAATTTGTCAATTATAATTTCGAGAACTGGGGTAAGAGAAAGTTGTGTGAGTGTTTCACACCAGATTTTTTACCGGCACTTCCGGTTGTTGAACAATTTTTACAAGCAGCTTATTCTCAAGTGTCCTGGTGGTACATTAACGAAATATTAAGTTTGAACATTCGGCAATATTTTTCGTTTTTGAGAT
This sequence comes from Triatoma infestans, assembly GCA_011037195.1. Lineage (NCBI taxonomy): Eukaryota > Metazoa > Arthropoda > Insecta > Hemiptera > Reduviidae > Triatoma > Triatoma infestans. The sequence goes on from JAAEAF010010482.1 coordinate 12,795, forward strand.
ATACTGTCCCACACATACAAACACACACACAGACAAATGACTAAAACCACTTTTTTTTGGACTCTAGGGACCTCAAAACGGATATTTCCGGTGAAAACTCGATATCAAAAATTTGACACAATTACAGTACTACTTCTATAACAGCAGCAGTTAAGAGATTACCTGGATAAAAGCTTCAATTATTTATATATTTATTTTTAATTTTTATAATCAGCAATCGTGTAAAATACATATTTAGGAAATGAACATTTCAGAATCAGTGGGTGGGGGGCATTGGGTAAATATTTCCTGTATATATTTTGATCTAAACGAAGACAGAGCGGGGTTGGTTAATTAAAAAAAAAAAAAAAAAATCTGGTGTGAAACACTCACACAACTTTCTCTTGTTCCAGTTTTCAAAATTGTAATTGACAAATTTTATAGTTAGTATATCAAATTTAAAATGAAATTTGTCGGTATGTTTATGGAGAAATTGGCAAAAATTGAAAAAAAAAAAAAAAACTGTTCAGTTAAAACGCACTTTCTGTTTATTAATTTTCTTGAAATTCGGAATTTTGGCAATCAAAATTTATTTCTGATTTAATTTTGTTTAGATGGTAGAATTGTATAATCAACTAAGATAGCAGCACTTTAGGGAAGGGATTAGCTCAGTGGTAGCGCGCTGGACTAGCAATGCGGCGGTCCCGGGTTCGAGTCCAGCTACTGCCCTTAGATTTTTTTCTTCCAAGGAGCCTCTTACAGCTCACTATCCGGTGATGGACAGTGTTGTCTGTAACGAGAGAACACTGTCCAGTGGCCGGCCGGCAGTGCACTGAGAAGGCGTCAAACTTTGGAATAACTATATGGACCCAGAAGGGCTTTCGATAGTATAGGGCAGTAGTATATAATAGGCGACTCCAGGACAGATTTTCACTCCCTCACCTACCCCCCTCACCTTATACGTCCCAACCATTCCCTGTCCAATTTCCACCACCCCCCTCACCGCCCTAGTTACCCCTCCCCCACCACATAACCCCCCTCCCCACCCGCAACCTATTCCCAACTTTTCCCCCACCCCCTCCCCCTCCTCTTTTCCTGTAGGCGAAGAAATATTAAAAATTAATTTTTTTTTTTGCTGAGGTCAGCAAAAACGATCTCACAACCTTCGTCATCCAAGTCCATCACTTACACCACTCAGCTATAGTGGTAACTTGGCAATAGTAGTTTTCTTTAGATCCTTATACCTCACCCACATACTTCTCCATCATCTCTCTCATATCCTTTCTCTCTCTCACTCTCTCTCTCTCTATAGATATATATATATATAAAATATATACACAGAGACTTAAAGAGAGGCTCTGCCCCACGTACCCCAGGCCAGGGTTCATTAATCAGTATTTTTCCATTCGTACAAAAGTTTATTAACCTCTATGTATGCACAATGTTTGCAATATAATATATTTACTTATTTTTTTTTTTTTAGACGGATACTTATGTAAGTTTTTTGGTAAACAATAAACTAAAACTTAATCTATGGTTCCTTCTTATCTACTTTTATCGATCAAGTATATTGACATTTAATACAGTATACATGATTTATGAGTCACTTACCTGTGTAAGGTTTTTGGTAAGCAATTACAATGTAAATCTCCATTTTCCTTTCTTTTTTTTTTTTTATCGATCATTATATATTTATAGAATCCAATATATCGGTTATTTTTTTTTTTTTTTTTTTTTGGCACAGTTTAAAGTTGTTGGATCTGTTATCGACGAAATAGTTAATAATATGTTTTATCGAACTATCTATTGTTTATGCAATTAAAGAAAGGAAAAAAAAGCTAGTGATTTAATAACTGGTGTATCTCAATTTACATACCAAATTCCGCATATTTAATCACTAGAGAGATACTTCGTTTTTTTGGTAAACAGATGAGTTTTTTTTTGGTAAACAATAAACTAAACCTTAATCTATGGTTCCTTCTTATACACCATACTTATCTATTTTTATCGATCAAGTATATTGGCCATTTAATACAGTATATTGATTTATGAGTCACTTACCTGTGTAAGGTTTTTGGTAAGCAATTTACAAGTTAATCTCCATTTTCCTTTTTTCTTTTTTTTTATCGATCATTATATATTTATAGAATCCAATATATTGGTTATTTTTTTTTTTTTTTTGGCACAGTTTAAAGTTGTTGGACCTGTTATCGACGAAATAGTTAATAATATGTTTTATCGAACTAATTGTTTATGCAATTAAAGAAAGGAAAAAAAAAGCTAGTGATTTAATAACTGGTGTATCTCAATTTACATACCAAATTCCGCATATTTAATCACTAGACAGATACTTAGTTTTTTTTTGGTAAACAGATGTTTTTTTTTTTTTTAGACGGATACTTATGTAAGTTTTTTGGTGAACAATAAACTAAAACTTAATCTATGGTTCCTTCTTATCTACTTTTATCGATCAAGTATATTGACATTTAATACAGTATATTGATTTATGAGTCACTTACCTGTGTAAGGTTTTTTGGTAAGCAATTACAATTTAATTTCCATTTTCCTTCTTTAAGAAAAATCTATTTAGCCTATTATACAAAACACAACGAGGACAGCCGAACTACAGAGCCGATAATAACCGAACAGTCCTTATTTTTTTTTTTTAATAAAAAAACATTACACAATCATTTGTAATTAAGTTGTCCAAGTTTTCTAATAATAACCACAGTCCAAATCGTTCGTTAGTAGGTTTTACTTTTCTTCCATAGAGCTGAGAAACACTTAACACTTTGTGCGAGCCCATGTTGTCTCTGCCGATGACCGATTAACACTTAATTACAACGGACTCCACTATGAGTTAAATCTCCACTTTCCTTTTTAAGATAATTTTTTGTTTTGTTTATCGATCAACTATATTTATAGAATATAATATATCGTTTTCTTTTTGGTACTGCTTAAAGTCGTTGGATCTGTTATCTAACGCAATGTACGACGAAATAGTTAATAATATGTTTTGTCGAAATAATTGTTTATGCAATTAAAGAAAGGAAAAAAAGCTAGTGTTTAACCAGAGATTTAATAACTGTTGTATCTCAATTTATGTACCAAATTCCACATATTTAATCACTTTTCTAATCTAAAACGTACTCAATTTACACACATATTTCCGTCAATTCTTGCAAAGAAGAGATGTAAGTTTTCGGTTAGAAATGTAGAAAGTGCCTATCTTACAAATTGACATGTAAGAAATAAAAGTAAGAATAGCGATTTATGCGTACATATAAAAACTAGTAATTTAAATGGAACTTATATATTTTTAAACACTTTTTATTAGAGCAAAAGTAATTTTCTCTAGAGATAACTACTGTAAGTTTGCAGTTAAAATTGTAAAAGTCGAAAGTGCGTATCTTAGAGCTTACATGTAAGAAATAAAAGCAAGAATTGCGGTATATACGCATTTATTAAAACTAGTAATTTAACTGGAATTTATATGTTATACATGTTTAAACACTTCTTATTTGAGCAAAAGTAATTTCTCTCTAGAGATAGTTTGCGGAGTTTCGCAGTAATATCTTACTACAGTAGTATTTTTCTGTAGTCATTTTACAGGAGTAAGTCTAATTCCACCACAGTGGAAAGCTGATCCTACACAGATAATGTAATTTCCAAACAAAAAAAAAATCTTCTATCGAATTAATTGTTTGTACAATTAAACAAATTACTTAAAGAAAGGAAAACTTAGTGGAACCAGTAGTCTTTTTATCTCAATTTAGGTACAAAATACCCCTACATTTTTGCAATCTAAGAAGCACTCAATTTACGTACTTAACTCCCCCCCCAAAATAGTGATCAGTTTCCAATTTAACTGGTAAATGAATTATTCTATATTTTTGTAATCTAATAAGTATTCAATTTACATATATAATTCCAATAGAGAATTTAATAAATTAATGGGATTTATACCATAACTAGATAGAAGTAACTTCCTTAGTGAGTAACAGATTGATATTCGATCCTAGAGTTATGGATGTGCAAATGACGAATGATTAGACAGTAGAGAATGTATTGTGTTAAATGTCTTTGGTCAGGTCAAAATGTAAAATCACTGCACAAAGCAAAGTTGGACTACAATTAAATCTGTCGAATAACCACGAAAAACAAAGATATACAAAAGAATATATTGCACTAAAACATTCGTAAGTTATCGTATTGTGAATTGGAATAACAGTTTTGCTAGTAATTTCCAAGTTCTTCCTCAACCTTTCTAAATATGTAACAACTTCTTCTGCCATCTTACATTCTTAAACAGGCATAGGATATTGCGCGCTAAAAAACATGTTACTTTTTAATAAAAGAATATTGGAACAAGTTAACCATTATAAGTTTCTAATCTGGGGAAATGATTGCATTATATCCAAATTCGAAATCTTCTGTTTTGTAGCCATTGTCTAATGTCTATTAGTCCAAGAAAAACACAGATATACAATAGAATATAAACATATATTGCACTAAAACATTCTTAAGTTATCGCATGGCAATTATTGTGGATTGCAAAACAGTTTTGCTAGTAATTTCCAAGTTCTTTCCTCAACCTTTCTAAACATGTAACAGCGAAGAAATAAGTTTCTAATCTGGGGAAATTATATCCGAGTTCGAAATCTTCTGTTTTGTAGCCATTGTCTAATGTCTATTAGTCCAAGAAAAACACAGATATACAATAGAATATAAACATATATTGCACTAAAACATTCTTAACTTATCGCATGGCAATTATTGTGGATTGCAATAACAGTTTTGCTAGTAATTTCCAAGTTCTTTCCTCAACCTTTTTTAAACATGTAACAACTAAGAAATAAGTTTCTAATCTGGGGAAATTATATCCAAGTTCGAAATCTTTGTTTTGTACCCATTGTCTAACGTCTATTAGTCCAAGAAAAACACAGATATACAATAGAATATAACACATATTGCACTAAAAACAGTCTTAAGTTATCGCATGGCAATTATTGTACATTGCAATAACAGTTTTGCTAGTAATTTCCAAGTTCTTTCCTCAACCTTTATAAACATGTATCCCTACAACTTGTTCTACTGTCTTAAATTGTTAAACAGGCATACTGATATTATGCACTAAAAAATATGTTACTTTTTAATCGAAGAATATTGGAACAAGTTAAACAAATGTTTGCATAGTATAGGAAATGGGAAATGATTGCATTATATCCAAATTCGAAATCTTCTGTTTGGAATTTAGACATTTCTACCAACACTAACGTCTATTAGTCCAAGTACAACACAGATATACACAGAATATAATACAGTATATTGCCCTAAATACAGTATATTGCCCTAAAACAGTCTTAAGTTATCGCTTGGCAATTATTGTGCATTGCAATAACAGTTTTTAAACAAACAAAAAATACTGCAAACATACAAGTGTCTGGTCCCCAAACTGGTTGTAATTGGTACCGATTAGAAATATAAATATATTCTATAGTCATTTGGAAGAAATTAGTCAAAATATTCCCCCAAAAAAAAAAATCATTATTAGTTCTGTTTAATGTTTTAACTTGTTTTTATTAGACGGAAATTATAACACAGAAGTATTTTTGCTTAGTCAGATCGCATTCCTACATCTTCTTACGAGCCCTGGCACACACACACATACGCGCACGCGCGCACTACATGCTGTTAAGTGAATAATTGACAGAAATAAAAAAAAATACATGTTTTTCTATTTTTGCAATACAAAAGAAAGGAAATAATTGCAACCATTAAAAGTAAAAATTGATCACCGTTTTTCTCTATTATTTTTCTCTCATAATACATAGATGTGTACGCTTCTATTATAAATAACACAAACATAATATTTTGTTTAATTACAAAATCCATACCTTATACTATAATCTTGGTAATAGTATACATAATTTACACACACCCACACACACACACACACACACACACACAACACAAATCTTTTTATGTCTACTGGCAGAGTATGTTTTAACTTATCTAATTGTCAAAATTTATAGTCAAAATCTAAAGCTAAGTCTTGCATTTCTCTTACTAACCAGCAATGTCTATTTCTATAAGGAACTAGTTTAAGGCCTACCAAAATTACTGCTTCTAACCGGTTGCACTCAGAAACTTTAACACGACCTCTTATTTCTTTATCGTTCTCCTGTTGTGTTGAAAGCGGTCCCTTGTATATTTTTCCTGTGCAAAATTCCATCTTCTCTTATTTGGCAAACGAGTGTCCATTGTAACTTGTTACACCAGTAAATGTTAAAAATGGTTTCTCTCGGTAGGTGAGGAAATTATATCCAACCCATTTTCGGTATTATAATGTAACCATTTTCTTTATTAGAATAGGCACTATTTTTTTTTGTTTTGTTTTTGTGGTACCCGTTTAGTTCTTGCACTCTTCTTTTTCTGCATATATAAAAGTTCTTTTGTTGTTTACGGTAAACACCAGTTGTGTCCAAAATTTTGCAATGTGGTTTAATATTTTTAAATTCTGTCAACTCGTTTTCCACCAGTTGCTTGTATTCCTCTTTCTGTAGTTTTTTCTGTATATAGTCTATCTTCCTTCTTTTTAAATCCACCTAGTTCTAAGTGTCATTTCTTTACCCATACATGGGAGTTCTATTTCTTTTACTGTATATGGCAATAGCCTACCGGCTCTCTTCCGTAAGACATGGTACCAATCCTGTCTTTTCGATATCTATGGTATGGTATAAAACAGTGTTCCACTGTTTTGAGAAATACGCATTTAATGTAACATTTTTGCACAACTAAGTGTCGTTTCTTTGCAGATGGTACATACATTAGAGGTGGGAGTTCTATTTCTTTTAGTGTATATGGCAATAGCGTGTTGGTTATGTTAGCTCTCTTCCGTTAAGACATGAAAAAAATTTACATTATTGGTAGAGACCAATCCTGTCTTTTCGATATCTACACTTCCTGGTATGGTAGAAAAAAGTGTTCCAGTTTTTGAGAAATACGTTTCCCCAACGTTTTTAATGTAACATTTTTGCGCAATCTGTACAATATCTTTGTTTACACAATCTTCTACAATATAATATATAATTAATTGGTAGAGAGTTAAAACGAAATGTCGAAACAACATAATTTATCATTTTTTTTTCTCTGTTCTTGGTATTTTCCGGTAGGTTTAACTGTATACCAGTCAACTTTCGTGTGTTCTTATTCGCCCAATATACATACTGTAACAAATTATTAAATACAAGGCAACAACTGTTCTGTAAAGTGTCTGTTAGCCTTGTCCACATCTTTTGCAAAAAAAAACAGAATACATTGGAGCTTGACGGAAATAACGTTTACTACTTTCCAATACGGATAAACAGTCTTCCAGAGGGTTGTACATATCGTCGGTTGCTTTGTAATAATTTCCAATACAGTAGTTATAAATTGTAGCTTCTAGTCTTGTAATACCATGTTCTTTGGTAGAAGTAGACGAAAATGTTTCTTTTAATCTTGTATCCGAACAATTTACAAAATCTGTAATATAATTTCCGATTTTCTTATTAACACCCTGACTTGTTATTTTGACAAATAAACTTATTGCATATTTTTAACTGTTGCGATAGAAGTTAACCAAGTTAAACAGTTCTTACACAACTGTTTTATCGCTATCCACAAATTACATTACACTCGTTCTTATACTCTCCTTGGTAGCAAAAGTTAAAGTTATTGGTTAAATAACTACCCATTTCTGTTTTATTAAATATTCCAGCAAAGTCCTGTATTATATCCAAATCCATTAGGTAGGAATCTTCCTCTTTTAGTCGGTTTAAATAATTCTTGCAATTTTTTCAGCTGATTCTCCAATTTTACATCTGACAACTCGACTTTGTATGGTATACATACTGGGTTGTTATTTTTATTTTTTTTTTCCTTCTAAACAATTAGGTTTTTTCCATCTCCATAGCAGTCTTCCAAAGCACATATTTTAACAAGCATTATATTGTCGCAAAACGGGTCTGTATCTTCCATAGAGCTGAGAAACACTTAACACTTTGTGAGGGCCCATGTTGTCTCTGCCGACGAATAAGGACTGGTCGACCATTTTCGGCTCTGTAGTTCGGCTGTCCTCGGGGTGTTTTGTGTAATAGGTTTAGGTTTACACGTAGACAAAATTAGGCAAAGGTTTGGTTTTGGTAAGGTACGCAAAATAAAGATTTAGCCGCAACCGAGAAATGTACCCCAGTTTACCAGTCTTGTAATTGTTTACCAGTCCCCTATAAAATGTACAGGGATTGTACATTTTTCGGTTGCGGCTAAATCATTATTTTGCGTACCTTACCAAAAAATAAAAATAACAACCCAGTATGTATACCATACAAAGTCGAGTTGTCAGATGTAAAATTGGAGAATCAGCTGAAAAAATTGCAAGAATTATGTAAACCGACTAAAAGAGGAAGATTACTACCTAATGGATTTGGATATAATACAGGACTTTGCTGGAATATTTAATAAAACAGAAATGGGTAGTTATTTAACCAATAACTTTAACTTTTGCTACCAAGGAGAGTATAAGAACGAGTGTAATGTAATTTGTGGATAGCGATAAAACAGTTGTGTAAGAACTGTTTAACTTGGTTAACTTCTAACGCAACAGTTAAAATATGCAATAAGTTTATTTGTCAAAATAACAAGTCATATAGGTAAAATTGGAGGGTTGCGTTGCTATTCAACTACCCAGTTTCAACTACCATTCCAAGGTCACTTCTATCCCACACCACAGACAGCTAAGGTTATTACTATTTTATTAATAATTAGGTTCTAAAATAAATATAAAAAAAACACACACAGGAATACATTTAATCACATTTTTATTGGATTACATATATTTTATTTACAAAAAATATTAAACACAAAAGACAGATCTTTCTTTGTTCTTACAAGGAGTAGTTTTAAGTTTGTCTATTTTTATTTTTAACTTATAATTTAAATCTATTCTTAAATCTTGTATTTCTTTTTCGAACCAGTAATTCGATATATACAATGTGTCCAAATTTTCGAACTGTAGGATATATCTAATTTTGTTTCTATATTTTATTTGTTTTAAGGCGTTAACAACATTTTCTGATCCTTCTTCCAACTGTTCCAATCGTCCACACTGTCCAATTTTAACATTAACTGTTATTTCCCCCATTCTTATAGTATTAAATTGATACATATCCTTTATGTGGCAAGATTGCTGCTCCTCCATTACACCATTTTTCCATAAGTTTGAGTAAAACTTGAAATCCTCTATCTTTGCAAATGTGTGACCATTATACGTAGAAATTCCATTAGTTTTAAATTCTGCAAATGGTTTTCCTGTTGGTATGTGAACAATGGCTAAACCGTTACATGTAATTACAACGAAACCCTCGGTTTTAAGTTCATCTATTTGGTCAAATATATTTAAAAACATATTCTTGACGAAGCCTTTAACGTAATACACATCTGTACACCCATCTATTTCTGCCAAAACACCAACATATGGATATTTTCCTTTATTATTTACAGTAAAAGCATAAATTTTATACATTCCACTCGTGGACAGATTTTTCCATGGATTTTGTTTAAAGTAATTTTTTAATTTCTCTTCCGTTTCCTTTATCTTCTCTTCCTTATCCAACAGAAACTTGTATTCCTCTTTAATACTAACCGTTTTCTCTAGATACTCAATTTTTCTCTTTTTCATTTCTATTTCATCTAATTCCATCTTTCGTTTCTTTGCACTTAGCACATAAGCAGATGATAGAGGAGTTATTTCTTTAATTGGATGTGGAATAAGTTTACTATTTTTATTTGTTCTCTTCCTTAAGACTTGTGGTTGTACATTCTTTGTATCGACTAACCCCATATTAACAAGTTTAATTTCTTCCGGTATGGTAGAAAACAGAATTCTGGATTGAGAAAAGAAAGTCTGTCCAGCTTTAATAAAACACTTTTGCACAATGTTTATGTTATTTTTATCACTGTCACTTTCCCTAACTTCTATGTAATTAACAGGTAAATAATTAAAACTGCATGCGGAAAGAACATAGTTTATCATTTTTTCTCGATGTTCTTGATTTTCTGTTAGTCTAATTTGTAAGCCAGTCAACTTTCTAGTATGCCGATTTCCCCAGTAAACATATTGCAAAACATTATTAAAAACAAGACAACAGCTGTTCTGTAAACAATCTGTTAGTTTAGTCCACATAGTAGCAATAGGTACAGAGTATAGTGGAGCATTCTGTAAATAGTGTTTGTTGTTGTCTAACACCATTAAACAGTCCCCCAAAGGATCGACTATATCGCCTGCTTTGTGGTTATATATTGTCACTTCTAATCTTGTAATCCCATGCTCTTTGGCCAAAGAAGACGAAAAAGTTTCTTTTAGACGTGCGTCTGGGCAGTTGATAAAGTCGACGAGGTGGGTCCCTATTGCCTTATTTACCCCTGGACTAGTCATTTGGCAAACAAATTTGTTATATATTTTAACTCTGGAATTTGAGCTCATCCATGTTAAACAGTCGATTCCCACAGTATTATCGTTGTCCACAATAACATAGCTGTTCTCAACGTCCTCTCCTTGGTAGCAAAAGTTATAATTACTTGTTAGGAAATGACACATTTCCTTCTTGTTAAAAACACCTGCAAAATCTTGAGTAATATCCAAATCTAAAAGATAAAAGTCATCTATTTGTAGTTGTTTCAATATATCCGGAAGTCCGTTTAATAATGCTTCCACATTAACATCTGCCAGTTCAACTTTGTATGGAATAGCCACAGGATTCTTATATTTTTTATCAATATTTCCATTTTTTCGTGTCCAATTAGATTTATAATTTCTTGAGTTCTTGTATTTT
>JAAEAF010010483.1:0-27270 GCA_011037195.1 Triatoma infestans
GATAGAATATTCCCTGGAGCCTTTATATGTATCGTAAAAATGTTCATATGGCTCGGTTGGTGTAGTAATCTCGGTGGGAGCAGGTAGTACTATGTATACTACTATTACTATAGTAGACTGACATCCAGGTAAGCTAGACCCATACACACACACACACACACACACACACACACACATATTATACCCATCAATATATAGAAATGTATCATTTTCTTTACACATGATATATATATATATATATATATATAACTGATATTACTTTATTGTGGCAACATTTGACCTGTTTACTGTTTAAGGCCATCAACCTAAATGACATATATTTATTAGCTTCTTTGGCACACCAAAAAATAATTAAAATTATCCAGTGGAATACAGCTATATTTGATGGTATCATTTGGCAAACTATATTTTTCAACTGTCTTTCGAATTTATGTTCGTGACTCTTGCTTGGTGTTACTATGGTATACTACTATTACTATAGTAGACTGACATCCAGGTAAGCTAGACCCATACACACACACACACACATATTATACCCATCAATATATAGAAATGTATCATTTTCTTTACACATGATATATATATGTGTAAGATGGTCTCTTTTTAGGAGTTAGTGACCATCGGCAAGGGTTCTCCTTAGTTTATGGCTGGAAGGTAGATAAGGATCTCAAGCAATGACAAAATGAATTGCCTTACATTTTTGGGCCATGGTATTCATCTCCTACTTCTTCCATTTTCTTTCTTTAGCTAATTTTTTCTAGAAAAATATTATATATAAATAATTAGTATTTAAATTAAAAAATATACATATGTAATAATTCACACAGTTTTCTTTAACCCCCAATATTAATAATAATAAAATCTTTGAGAAAATTTTCACTAATCTATTATAAATTTTTTGCAAACTTAAAACACGTCAAATATAAAAAATAAAATAAAATAATATCTATATTTTTCAGGCGGTCTTACTCCTACCATTCAGGCGGTCTTACTCCTACCATTCTAACTACCAGTCAGGCGGTCTTATTCCTACTATTCAAACTACGATTCAGGCGGTCTTACTCCTACCATTCAAACGGTCTTATTCCTACCATTCAACTACCATTCACGCGGTCTTACTCCTACCATTCTAACTACCATTCAGGCGGTCTTACTCCTACTATTCAAACTACCATTCAGGCGGTCTTACTCCTACCATTCAAACGGTCTTACTCCTACCATTCAAACTACTATTCACGCGGTCTTACTCCTACCATTCTAACTACCAGTCAGGCGGTCTTATTCCTACTATTCAAACTACCATTCAGGCGGTCTTACTCCTACCATTCAGGCGGTCTTCCTCCTACCATTCTAACTACCATTCAGGCGGTCTTACTCCTACCATTCAGTTGGCACAGACCGCCGACAAATATAACAGTTGTTGAGGTGGCTGGTTCCGCAGAGCTGGAAAGCATCAGAGACATTTTCCGTGGTAGCCTGCTTCATTTTGTGGACATCGGCCGGTTTCGGCCGGTCTGTGACAACACAGACTTGCAGCCCTTAAATATAACAAGTTTATTACTAATATACAGTACTACAAGTTTAAAGAAAATCATTTTAGCTATTTCATGCAAATGAGAAAAATAAAAAAATTGAGTGAAACCTTTTTACCGATTTTTTTTTGTCAGATTTTGGACGAAATCTTCATATCGAAATCCTAATGATTAAGTATGATCCTCCTGCGCTTTTAAATTTTTGAGTTTGGCAATTCACACACAACATGTGAGAGAGAGCAAGAGAGACTGTAGTAGGTAAAAAAGACCTTCAGTAGGTAAAGAAATGGCCGTCCGCCACCTCACCCTTAACATTCTCAAGAAAATTCGCCACTGCTCTTAAAATTCCGTGACAAATAGTACTAACCGCTAGAAAATCCATCTGGCCACATTTGCAGTATTAACACAATAACGTGACCAAAATCATGACCGTTATTCGTGACCGTTAACGGAACAAAAAATAGCTTACTTTTATATATATATATATGTATGTGTGTGTGTGCGTGTGTAGGATGAATAGTCATTTCGAAAATTGATATGATTTATCTTCATTAATAATGTTACACAAAGTTCTTTTTTTAAAGTTTTTGTTTACATAATCCTTATGTTCCTAATGAAATGTTTGCCTCTTATAAAACTCTAAATAATCTATTCCTTAGTTCATTTTGTCTTTTTAATTTTGCTCAGGAAACAACAAAACAACCATGAAATAGATTTGATCGCTGTTAATATTCAAGTGTCTTGTTTCTCTGCCTCTTGCAAAATCGACATTTGGTTGAAAATGTTGCGCACAATAAATACATTTTACAGAGAGTTAGATCGCCCAGATCATATCCACGTAAATCCAAATTGTGGAATAGCTTATTAAAAAATAATTAATTGTAAATGATAATAAATTAATTACAAAATTTTCTCCTTCTACGGAAGTTAAAATAAAAGTTTACATCATCACTGAAGTAAACTAAAATTAGGTTATTAAATACACAAAAACAATAATTAAGTAAATCCTTAATTAAGCCAACACAGTGTTTAAATATATATATATCTTTTGTTTGTAAACGAATTAAAATTGAGTTGTGTTTTAATGAAAATGACGAATAATTAGAATAGAATTTTTCATACAAAATGTTTACAGAAGTATTTAAGAACAGCGAGCGAGCGAGCGAGAGTGAGAGAGAGAGAGAGAGAGATCATTGTTTGATGAATTGGAATGAAACCCAACTGCTGCGGCCCATGAAATGAGCAGATTTTTCTCATTAGAACAAGAATTTATTGCTAATTATGAATTTATTGATTCCAAATTTTTCCCATTATATAAGTATATATATTTCACTTCCTTCCTGTATATAGCAGCAATCGATCATTTGAAATGAAATATTCATACAAAATTCATATATTAGCGCTGTCTTTATGGAGAATATCATAGAAAATTAAACAAACAAACCAAACTGTTCATTAACGTCCACTTCCGGTTAGCTATTTTTCTCTAACGCGGATTTTCAGCAAAACATTTAATTTTATGGATTATAGATGATGGTTATATAGATGATAGAATCCAATAATAAACTAAAATAGTACTCAAGTGGTGTAGGAGGGGGTGTCATAATCCCACCCCTCCCCAAAACCTTTAAGTGAATTGTCCCAGAAAAATGGTTCAAATAAAATCATATTTGTATATGTGTGTACCGAAAGAACCATTCAAGGAAGTAAAAATAAATGGAACATCCGGTTGACGGATATTGACTGAACTTTCGTTCGGATCGGGTGTAGTAATTCTTACCAATAATATCAAGTTGAGCATTCTTTATTTTTTCGTTTTGAGTTATTTCGTTCTCTCTCTCTCTCTCAAAGTTATTTCAAACTTTGAGGACCTGACACATTTATTTCCGATGTAAATTCTATTTTACAAATTTGACATAACTGCAGTAAGTAGTAGCTAGGGGAACTTCTGCCGTTTATTTTGATTTACTGTCCACACTTATGGGAAGCAGAAAACTGTACTTCTTTGATACTATCATTTTCACTGAAGGAAAGATCCACATCCACCAACAAACAGATATAGTAATCTTGTTTGAATTCGAAAGAAGTGGTTTACAGCAGAAGTATTTGTATAAAGGCTTCTACATTGCGATAGAGAATGTCTCAAGCCGAAGGGGAATAGTTTGCATTCTACTTTTATAAATAATTTATTTGTTATTGAAGTTGGGTAAATAGTTGGTTGGTTGCATTCTTGATTTGAGAACTTATATTATAACCTCTACGACCATGGAAATAATATCAGTTTTTTTTATTTAGGAAATTTTTAATTGGATATTGGATCGATTATTTAACATAGTGTGGATAGTGTGTAATGGCCGCGGCCATTTTCATGAAAAACACTTGAGTTTGCTGACTGAGTTTGTGTCAATGGTTTGCTAAAAACCGACGTTAAGCCCATGTTGCAATAAGCCCCTTTTCAGAGTTGCAATGATTCATTGCCTTATTGACGACCCTGAAAAGGTTCATTGCAATTTGGGCGAAACGTCGGTTTTTAGCAAACCACTGACGCGATGTCAACCCGGAAACTCAAGTGTTTTTTATAGTGTGGATGATTGAAGTATCTATGTTCAGTTTGCGTCGGATAAAGGATTGAATAAAGGAGGCTATAATAGAGTATGGTGTTTGGTTCATTTAAAGGTTAGGTTAGAGGCTGGTGCATACTCACAAACTGATGACCATTTAAGGTGTTTCTTTTTTTTATTAGAATGGGCACAATTTGTTAACGACTGTGATGATATTAGCTAGTGGTGATGAGATGCGTGAAGTAATTTCTTGTTAGGATCGTTGATATTTTGGGGGGGAGGTTTGAGAAAGAGCAGCATTTTCCGGCAAGGTCTGTCCTTTTGAGGGAAATTCATATCACTGAAAACCATTCCACGTTTTTCTTTTCTTTTATGAAGGTGAGGTTGAGAAGAAGGACAGATATTTAAGGAAGTAAAGGAAAAAGAAAGAAATATAGGACACTCACTAGAAGGAATATTGAGAATAGCCCTAGGGAGGGATGCTGAATGGCCCACTATTTAGGGGTTGCAACCTTTAATGTAACACCAACCGACCTTATCAACGACTTCTTTTAACATCAAGTGTTTTTTTAACTAAAGGAGATTATAACTGTGCGAATATATTAGTTTTAAATATATTCACTTAGTTTATATTTTATTCTAAAAAAAAGAAAATGTTTATTTCCAAGACCTTCTCGATAAAAATCATCATATGATGTCATGATGACCCATTGGATGGCTAAGGAAGGGAGAGACGATACGTGAAACCTATAAAAGAGGAAGTCCATAATTTTAAGTATTATCATCCCTCATGAGATTTTTTAATTAATAAAAATGTGTTTTTATTTACATCAACGGGTGCCTCGAGCATTGTCCACAGGCGGGTGCGAGTGTCTCTATATTGCTACCCATAAGAGAAAGGGCCAGAATTTAAATACTACATGCAGAAAACTTTATTATAACACTAGTAAACTTAGTCTTTTTTATGTGCTATATAGAGGAATTAATGGGGCCATGTTCAGTTTTTGAAATTGTAGACATAAAGCATCGAAAGAGAAAACGCCAGGACGTTTAAAGTTAACATAACTTTGTTTAATGCATTGTTGGCAGTTTTCGAAAAGCCTGGACGGCGTGGAAAATGAAAATTCCATTTCGGATTAATTGATTCGATCTTCTTGAGGCACTTTATTATGCACATCTCCCTTAAAGACTATTTGCTAAAAATGCTTGGTAAATACTATTTGCCATTATACTTTTTTTTATGACTATTTGCGAAATTATGCTTTTTCATTCTCAGCAGAGCTCAAAACTTAATGAAAAACCACTTTCGAAAATTTGACACGATCGTAAATACTTTCTCATAAAGCAGTAAGAGAAAGGTAGGTATTTTAAAAATAAAGCCAATTTTTATCAGTCGAAAGTTAAAAATAAGATATTTTAAAAATAGAATGAATTATTTTATAACTTTGTATGCAAAGTATAAAGATAAGATTGATCTCAATAA
The DNA here is from genome assembly GCA_011037195.1 of Triatoma infestans. Classification (NCBI taxonomy): domain Eukaryota; kingdom Metazoa; phylum Arthropoda; class Insecta; order Hemiptera; family Reduviidae; genus Triatoma; species Triatoma infestans. Next base: position 5,577 of record JAAEAF010010483.1, read on the forward strand.
AAATATTATCTAAAAATACCGCTTCTTATCTATTAATTCAGTTCATTGGTCGTGCAATTATCGATTTATTTTTTTTTTTAGCTATAATCCCTCCACCGAAAATATCAAAACAATTGTTGGATACTGGAGCTCCACTTACATTTGTTATTTATTAGCGTTTGATGCAATTATTGTGAAAAATAATGACTCGATTACGTGGCTATCAAAATTGTATTCAGTCACGGATATTACTATTGAAATTTACTACTTTCTATTAGTAGTGTTAAACTGATATATTTGCCGTTTCGTCTACTAAATTGCCAGTTGCACCATTTGACATACAATTTTCTTGAGAATGGTAAGAGGGGTGAGGGGTTGTAATAACTCCCTCGTATTATTATTAGATTATGTTAAATAGCATTGAATTCAAATTTTTTCAAAATCCTAAATGTTTCTTTTGGCTCCCTTTCGACTAGGGACTCTAGTCATTTCAGGGAAACTGAATTTAACACAAAAATATCTGTGTGAAACACTCACACAACTTTCTCTTGCTACTGTTTACAAAATTGTAATTGACAAATTTTATAGTTAGTATACCAAATTTAATTAAATTCGTCGGAAATTCGCGATAACTGAAAAACTGTTCAGTAAAAACGCACTTCCGGTTTACTAATTATCTTGAAACGCGGACGTCTGGCAATATTTATATATTTTTAAGTAATTTTGTTTATATGGTAATATATAGCGCATATAACTTACTGTCAGATCCTATGGTAATGCCTAAACAGAATATCAAGTTTGAACTTTCTGCGAGTTTTTTTGAACTAAGCTGTACACTCACTCATACACACAATATCACACATAGAGAGGCATTTTCTAGAAAACACTTTTTTAGACTCACGGGACCTCAAAACGTGTATTTCCGGAGAAAGCTCGATATCGAAAATTTGCCATGATTACAAAACTTCATCTTTACTAGGCGTTAGAGAGAGTAAAGATATGCTATGAAACACTCACACAATGTTCTCTCACTGTAATTAACAAAATTGTTACTGGTAAATTTTATAGTTAGTATATTAAATTTAATGAGATTCGTCAGTGTCTTTATGGAGAAAACCGCGAAAACTGAAAAACCTGTTCTGTAAAAACGTACTTCCGCTTCACTAATTTTCTAGAAACTCGGAATTTTAGCAATCTGTTTATTTCGAATTAATTTTGTTTAGATGGTAGAATTGGATAATCAACTAAGGTAGCACTTTAGAGGAAAACATAGCACTCCCTCTCACCCAAAAGCCCCCTTAAATGACTTTACCCGGAGAAATCTTTGAAATAAAAGTTGTATGTGTAGTACTCTTTATCCCTTTATACTCTTTGTCCCTTTGTTCTATATATAGCAAGGCCGTTCATGCGAACGCTCCGGGAGTAGCTCCCGCATGCTTTTGCTCCCATTCTGGCGCCTGCAAGGAGCTTATAAGGAATATGGGTAGATAATAAAACTGTTGCTTTGAATTTTCCACACATTACTTACAATCTTTAAAGTGCATACAAATAATAGAAATACAGTACTTATATTTATAGAATTAAAATATATTTCTCTTTTATTAATGTGATCCTTGTGAGTGAACTACAGACACATGTTTGTGTTACTTTCTCTTATTTTTTTTTTTAAATCTGGTACTATTGAAGTAGGGTGTAACCTCAAGGAGTTCCCTCTGTCAAGTACAACTGGCGGTTCCGTGATTATCTGAGTTATTTCACCTACTCAGGTTAGTTCAAATTGGGAGTACTTCAGATACTTTCACACACACACAAACGCGGAATCGTATTCGATATCCGCGCGGCAATAGAATTCTGCAGAAAATGCTGGTAAAGCTTCATGATAATAAATTGACGGTTACGTTATTTCGAAATTCCTACATTATATTTTTCTATTACTTGCCATATGGCCGCTGCTGGTAGAAAACCGCTGCACAATATCCATCCAAAAATACAAAATTATATTTACAATTTATTAACTCTAAACTAAATTTGAATTAACAATCTCAAAACTTTCTGGTTTCCATTAGAAATCATTTTATTATTATTGAAAATATTTCATATCTATCTACTTTCTCGTACTATCTCTCAAAAGAGGGGGGGCAACCCTGCGCTATCCAAAACCTCTATGGGCCCATATAGCTACCCTAACAGAATAACAACTACCAGGTCTTCCAGAAAATTCCAGGCTCCGGTTTCACTGACCTAAGTTTTATCACAGCCGAATAAATCGAACCATAACCTTAAATAAAGGTAATAGCCTAAGCTTTTCCACCGACATCCTGTTCCGGCCAAAGGTCCGGTTAATTTAGAAGACTTTGGGTGATGTGGTGGGGGAGGGGTAACTAGGACGGTGAGGGGGGTGGTGGATCATGGGACAGGGAAGGTTGGGACGTATAAGGTGAGGGGGGTAGGTGAGGGAGTGAAATTCTGTCTCAGAACCGGCAAACATATACTACTTGGGTCCACGCTCTGAAAGTTTGACATAACTGGCTTTCCTTGAAGGAATGTGTATGCCAAACACCGAAATAGAAACCTTCTATAACTAAATATAAACCTATGCTAAAGGACCCTTTTTCCAGAAAAGAATTATTTCAGTGGTCTGGGAGAGCTGAGGTTTTAGGGTGCCCTCAGGATGCTTCATCAGTACCAATAATATTGTACCAACTAGTGGGTATTAATTAGTAAACATGTTTAGTAAAAATTACAATTTTTCAGAAAATTTGCCAATTATAGCTGTGAAAGTGTTACTTTAAGTGGTTTTTTTTTTTTCTTTTCATCCAAATTTATCTTTTTCGTAAATATGCAAGTTATCTCTCTTCGAAAATGTACATGGGACATAAATTATAGTGAATTTCTTTGTCTACAGTTTAATTTTTACAGAAGTAAAGTATCAGAGATATTTTCCTTGATAGCCCGCTTCATTTTGTGGTCTGGTTTCGGGCGTTCGCCCATCATCAGAGCAAAATCTACAGTCCGACACAGAACTGAGATAATCAAAAGTAAATGAGTTTGAACCTCTCCTTTTTGGAAGGAAATGGAACTGGAAATGAAACATAGAGCCTAGGGTGATTATCGCCGCATCGTGTAGTATTTGTACAACAAATTCTTTCAGTAAATTCCAGCGGTTTCAACACGGTACCTAGTACATGTAAATCAACTGACTGAAAAGGCTGTTGCATAGCCAAGTTAGAAGGGGCAAAATAAAAATGAAAGGGGGGAAGAAAAGAATAACTCAAAAGAGGGGAGAAAAAAGACAAGAGGAGACGAAAGACAAAAAAGAAAGTAAGTACAAAAAAACAGGTAAAGGAAATAGACAAATTAATTTAGGCAAACAAAAAAAAAAAGAAGACGGCAAAAAACGTAAATTAAAAAGAATAACTTGCCCCTCCGGAATCGATCCGGTGATACACTGCTGGCAGCGCAGCAGCACCTAATACTAATCAACCATTCGACTCACATCAGTTTCACTGTTCCAACTACTAATAGGAGCTAATAGGAACTGCTAATAGGACTGTCTTTCGCCTAATAGGAGCTAACAAACAGGAGTTCAATAAGAATACATTTTTCTACAAAAATCATTCACATAATTAAACAAAATCAACAAATACACTTTTTTTAAAGAAAAAAGATCATTGAATTACAAAAAAATAAGAAATAAAATTAAACCTTATTACAAAAAAAAAATAGCTCCTACCTAACATATTACTGCTCTCGATTTACACACTACTTATAGTGTTCTTCTTTCCCTGAACCCCACGCTTCTTCTTTTAGTCCTCAATTCTGCTTCTTCTTGTTTTAATCGTTTTAGTAGGGAAGGATGGTTCCTACAACAGCACAAGTTGAGCACCTTCTCACCTCTTAGTTTTTATTGCTCACGTATTTACTATCTATTCCTAGCGGCTGGCTCTATCCCCTTCGGGTTGTCGTAACACTTTCTGACAGCCGGGAAATCCATCGATACGAGTTTTAGCTAAATATGAAAGAACAGTTTACATCATAGATGCCCCCTATTGTAGTGTTGCGTCGCGCAACCTCTCTGCTGTTATCAATCCTAACCTTCCTCTCTCTCCTCTCCATTCTACCCCTCCTTCTCTTCGTCAGTCCTCTTCTCGGCCTTCCTCTCTTCAATGTTAAATCTTATCTAATCCCTAATTATTTTCTTCCTAAATCCTAAATTAGCTTACTAAATCAATTAACACCTTAGGCTAACCTAAACCTATGCATTATACTCACTTAACTCTACTTCTTACACTATCTTAACGTTACTCCTTACTCTAACTTAAACGTAATCTACAATTAAATTTCTAGGCTCTAACCCAACAGATTCCGGGAGGGGGCATAAGCACATCCGGCGTAACAAACTACGATACAGATCCAGTCACTTTTGTGGGGGACTTTTTTCCGTGAAAGGTAATTAAAAGAAGTTTGCGGGGAGGGGGAGTGTATAATTTTGATCAAAAAAGTCATTTTATTAAGTTAGATTCTCCAATTGATATATTTTTTTTTTTTTTCTTTATTTAGCCATTTACAATCTGTATATAGATACGTACAATAAGTAAATATGTTGATGAGATTACAGGGGCGTGAAAAGTAGGAGGAGAGAAACTACCCAGTGGTAGCACTCTCTACGGGATACCAGCTACTGATCAGTCCCGAAGGAAATCTCGGGGCCACTGGCGGTTCAGTCGGCGTGGTGGATTGTCAGGGATGGTAGTGGAGGCGAGAGATTGTACGAAAGGATTAGAGCAGTGAGAGAGAGCAGAGTGAAATTTATTATATTTAGTTTTGCGAGTTGTTGTACGAAAGGAATGTTGAGGTCGTTATGGAGAGTTAGGTTTGTAACGTAAAAAGGTGCGTCTACTATCTGTCGGAGTAGTTTTGATTGTAACGTCTGTATAGTCCTTATGTTGGTCGGTTTGGCTGAACCCCACAGCTCTAGTCCGTAAGTCCACATAGGTTTTAATATAGTATTGTATATTAGTCTCTTCAGTTCAGTGGGTAGTTTAGAGCGTCTTCCGATAAGTCGGTAGAGAAGTTTGGCCCGTTTAGTCAGTGCTTGTCTTTTAAGTCGTGTGTGTGGGTTCCATGTAAGTCGTTTGTCTATGAAGAGCCCAAGGTAGCGCACCAGGTCGGCAGAAGGAAGAGAGTTATTGTTAAAATAGACAGCAGGACAGGAGCCCCGCCGGAGAGTAAACGTGGCGTGTTGGGATTTTCGTGGGTTCATTTTAATTCTCCACTTTTTTGCCCATGTTTCTATTCGATGTAAGTGTGTCTGTAACTTGTGTGATGCTGATGTTGGGTTTGTGCTAGAAGCTAGTATGGCTGTGTCGTCTGCATATGTACATAGTAGTGTGGACGGATGTGTGGGTATATCGGATGTGTATACAGTGTACAGTACTGGGCCAAGAATACTCCCCTGCGGCACCCCCGCTCCCACTGATGAGAAAGAAGAAATTGCTAAGCCGGTACTGACCTGGAAAAATCTGTCTGAGAGATATGAGCGTAGAATAAGGAAGTAAGTGAATGGGAGACACCTCTTTAATTTGAACAATAATCCAGGATGCCAAACACGATCAAAAGCCTGGGCAACGTCCAAAAACGCTCCCGTGCAATACTGCTTTCTCTCTAATGCTGATGCTATCTCGTCTACCACTCGGTGACACTGCTGAGTTGTGTTGTGCAAGCTTCGAAACCCAAATTGATGGTGTAGCACTACACCAAGCTCCGCAAATATGGGGTTGATGCGTTTTAGTAGCAGTTTTTCTAGAATTTTTCCTAGTGTCGGTAGTAAGCTGATGGGTCTATAGGAAGAAGGAAGATGTGTGGGTTTACCAGGTTTCGGAATCATTCGTATCACCGAATATTTCCATGATAGCGGAAAGTAGTTGGTACGAAGAACCGAGTTATAGATATAGGTGAGGTAGATGAGCGCTTTCTTAGGAAGGTGTCGAAGGATTTCAGAAGTTATGAGGTCGTAGCCGGGAGATTTTCTAGAGGGGAGAGACTTGATGATAAATTTAATATCTGCTGGAGAAAATGCTTTTGGAGGAAGTGAGAGAGGAAGAGGTGAGTCCAATTCAGATTCTATTTCTGTTGTGTCTTGAGATATGTCAGTGTGAGGTTTGAAGACGTTAGTCAGGTGTTGAGTGAAGAGAGTGGCTTTGTCCTCGTCCGATCTAGCCCAAGTTCCGTCATCTCATCTGAGAGGAGAAGAAACGTATTTGTATGATAGTAGTCGGCGTGTAGCAGTCCAAAGAGATCTGCGGTCAGTAGTCAGTTTTGTAATATAGTCGTCATACTTTTGCGTTCTCAGTTCTTGTAGGTTTTGTTTCAACTGTCTTGAGAGTCTGTTATGAGCAGTTTTGTCAGTAGGGTAGCGTGTCCGTTGCCAAAGTGCTCGGGCTCTTCTTTTTTGTCTAATCAGTAGGCGTGTTTGTACTGGTAGGTTATACTGCCTGGAGTAGGTCCTTCGATTTGAGTGAGTACTTGATTCCCATATTGAAGTTTGTATAGAGGTAGTCAGAGTATGTACAGCGTCGTCTATTTCGTCTGGTGTTTTAAGTGATTAGGATAAGTCAAGTTTACTTTCTAGTAAGGTTTGGAAGAGAGGCCAGTCTACAGGTCCTGTAATTAGTGTCGGTCGGAGAGGAAGTGTCTTAGGTGTCATAGTTAGAGACAGAAGCACAGGACTGTGGTCTGAAGAAAGATCTGTAAGTGTATAAACGTCTGTGGCTAGTGAAAAAGTTTGAGAAGTTACGAAGAAGTCTGGAATGTCAGGCAGTTTGGAGAGAGCTGTCGGCCAGTAAGTTGGTTGGTCAGAGAGAGCACTTTGTAATGAGAAGTAGTAAGTACGTTAAGTAGAGTGCGTCCTCTTGGATTAGATGTGCGGCAACCCCACTGCGGATGCTTAGCATTGTAGTCGCCACCTGCCAAAAATCTGGGTCCCAATTTGTGAAAGAATGCACTAAATTCTTGAGTCGAGATAATCTTATTAGGAGGACAGTATACTGCCGCCATATTCAGAGAAAATGGTTGGCAAACCAATGTGATTGCTACAGCCTGAAGAGAATCAGATTGTTCAATTAAGAGGTGTTGGTGGATTAAACTGGAGCGGATGAGAATGGCTGCGCCACCATTGGATGTGGCTAGTGAAACGTCTGGGTGATCAGTAGAAACGTCAGAGCAGCACTGTCGTCTGGGTGATCTGCTCTGTAAGTAGTGTAGTCAGTAATGTTGCAGTATGATCGTCCGGTGAAGTGAGTCTCTGTTATCAGTGCCACGTCAATTAGTTTGTCATGCAAGAATATGTCTAGTTCGTCTCTGTGAGAATTCAGCCCGTTTGCGTCCCAGAGGAGGACTGCAAGTGAATGCGACGAAATATTAAAATATGTGTTCATTTTGAAAGTTTAGGAATGAGTTCAGTTACTAGAGTGGTGAGAAGAGTGATGAGTGGGTTAATGAGGGATTTAAATTCTGAGATGAAGGCTGTCAGTACGTTAGTCATGTCTGGAGAGTTTGTTGGATGGTTAGTTGATGACCCCGAGACTCCAACGGGGGAAGACCAGCAACTGGTAGAAGGTGGAAAGGATTGCTGTTGAGGAAGTGGTTCCTTCTGTGGCAGCGGAGGGAAGTGTACAGCTGTAGGCGGTGGTGCTTCCTGAGTTGAAGTAGGTTGTGATTGACGGCCATTTTGGGCGGTGGTTCTCCTTCTCAATCGTTGCAACTCTTTGTGGGTTACACATCCTCTATAGTTAGCAGGATGACTGCCCTGGCATAACGCACAAGTTGCAGGGATGTCTCGAGACTTTGTGCAGTCAGAGGATGGGTGATATCCCGCGCACTTGACTTAGTGTGGCCATACTGCTGACATCTCTTGCACTGGATGATCTCCACTGTTTTGTAGGGTTCCTCTACTTTTACTCGTGTATACACGACGGATTTAATACTGAATATGTCCTTATTGTTTTCTTGAGGTTCAAGGTCGATAAAAAATAGCGGAAGTGGCACTTTTGTTACTGGATGTTTTACATTAGTAACATTCCTTACCCTATGGCCCATTTCTTCTAGTTCTTCCTTAATCGCTGTCGTGGGTATTGTATGGTGGAGGTTTCTCAGTACCACTCTGAACGCCTTTTCAGTTTTTAGTTGATAAGTGTGATACTGAGCTCCGTTTTCCTTTAGATATTTAATTGCTGCTCTGTAGCCATCTGTTGTCTTAGTGGAAAGCATTAAATTGTCGGCGCGTGATTTGCAGTCATATGACGAGGGCCCTAGCAATTGGGTAAGGACTCTACAAAGCTGCATGTAGTCGTTTACATTATTGATAAATATAGGAGGAGGTTTCGGGGATTTTTTCTCCTTTTCTGGCGTGATTTCTGCTGAATGGTCATCATCCATAACGCTTAGTGGAGCGAATGGGTTTGGGTGCAGAAGTTGGGTACTGCAGATGGCCCGGATTTCATTTGAGATGGCCTCGCTGCCAAGTGACTCGTATCAATACAGGACTCACTAAGAGACTGAAGAGATTGGGTACGTGTCAAAATCTGACTTTTCTGTTCCATAGTTGTACTATTATGTTTTGATGTTTTAGTTTTATTCTTTTTTTTGTGTGTTTCACTATTAATTAGGTTACTATGTCTTTTAGTAGTTTTATTGGTTAATTGTGTGGTGCTATTTTGAATATTGTTAACAGAAAAAACATTTTTCGGATCATGTGTTTCAGTGCCAGTTATATTTGGTTGCTCAGAGCGCTCCATGTGGCAAATATTTGAAACAGACGCCAAATAATATTAATTTTGAATTAAAATTAAAACAACGCTTAACTAACCTAGAAAAAATATAAACTATTTACAATATTTACAATGTCTTTCATACCATTATAGATGTCCATTAATAAAACAGAAACAAGGATTAATAAATGTTAATATTTAAAAAGTTAATTATTCACTTTGACCACTGAAAAACGTTTTAGTTTACAGCACAAAAATCAAGCATGTATTCACATAACTATGAAATTGAAAAATTGAAGGACGAGTAAACATTTAGTAAAAATTATAAGTTTGAAGAAAATTAATTATATAAACTGCAGTAAGAGAAAGTCATGTGAGTGTTTCACACCGGTTTTTTTCTTTTTTTTTAATAGAGAAATTAGAATTCTTTTTGACTAATATTGTATAATTTACTCTCTCTTCTAGAGAAAGAGTTGTTTCGTCAGAAAAGAAAATTTCTTTGGTGCTGGATCGCAAATATGTTCTGATATGGTGGCGTCGTCTCAAAACTTCCATCGAACTAGGATCACCGCAACCAGAGAGGTTTGACTCCGGGGTACACGCACGAGACTACAGATTTTTGGAAGTACAACACAATAAGTTAAAAAGTCTTGAAAGATTATTTTATTCTGTTGATGCTGCTACATGAAAAGCAAGCGTCCGTGTCAAATTTTCGAAATTGGGTTTGACCGGAAAACTTGTATTGAGGGCCCTCGGTGTACGAGAAATAAAAATGTTTTCAACTAATGATTGTGTATGTGTGAACAAAATATATCAAAAACGAAAAGACTCAGGAAGTTGAAAGTTGATATTCCGTTTAGAGTTGACCATCGGGAAAATAGGGAATAATTTAATAGGTTTGATTAATATTTGATGCCAATTGTTTAAAGCCAATTTTTAACCATATGGCGATTTAAAAAAATAGTCTTTTCAACTTTTGGTGATTTTCTTAAAAACGTCTCCCATAATTTTTTTGTTAGTACCTACAACTTAAAAATTTCGTTTTTTAAGAAATAAATTTGTCAATCTGACAGAAATGAATACGTGATTGAGGTTGTTGTTCGCAACAGATTTTGGTTTTTTGTTTTCTTTAAGAGCCGATTCAAAATTGTTTCTAATTTCAAAAATTGTGTTCATATATTTGGTTATTTTTTATTAATGTGGAATAAAGTAATAAAAACCAAAACAAATGTTTGGACCATATTATTTAAGACATAATAAAAATCGTAAGAAAATAAATAATCACACGATTTTTACTGCAGTTCTTAATGTTCATTGGGTAAACTTTCTGCTTTCTTCAAGAAACATTAAGTAATTCATTACTTTATGTATTTAATATGATTAATTTTTTTTCAACGAGCGCAAGAGAAGGAAGTAATAAAATCTGGGGTCACTAGATATAATAGAAATATTGATGCATTCGTGTTATAATCAGTTTTCTGTGTGCGGCTTTTTAATATCCGCCTCTTTTGATATGGGCGACATCTGTTCATGTGATGGGGCGCTTGCATCTCAGTTATAAAGGAAAGGAAAGGTGTAATTTCAGTTTTTTAATTATAATTAAAAAAAAATTCCAATAGCTGGTGTAGATGTTTATACTTTAAATAGATCAAGATACAAAGAAAATCACGGTAGCCATTTTCGAGAGATACTGAAAATAGCCAGGAAGTAAAATATTTTTTAATTAAATGTTTTTGAACCCGAAATTTTCGTGACGAATACCATCGTGTTTAAAAATTAACGTTAAACTAGTAAAAAATCTGATGTGAAACACTCGCATGAATTTCTCTTACTGATGTTAATAAAAATGATAAAATTGACCAATTTTTATTTATAAATTATAGTGGTCGGGGGTACATGTTGGTTAGCACCCATGGCAGGATTCACGTGAATGTAGTTACTCTGAAACCTAATGTGTAAAGTCGCTCTTCCGGTTAAGCGGTTTTCTTCAAATTTGGCATTCTAGCAATACTTCTCACGTACCTTGGTTCCAAGTAGGTGATAGAACCGTTCAATTTATTGAAAATGCAGTTTAGATGCAATTTTAAAGTTGCTGTTCTCCCAGAACCCCCCAAAAAAGAATTTACCCGAAAAAGTGTTTAAATAAAAGTGATTGGCATTTATCTGAGTATACAGTGTGCGAAGTTTAAAGAAAACAATTGGAGACATTTTCGAGAGAATCTAAAGAAATATATGGTGCGTGCAACATTGACACTACTTCCTGTTACTGCGCCAGTTGACTACACAGTTCTATAATTGGCACATTTCCTTCAAACTTGTAATTTTTACTAAATGTTTGTCTTCAATGTTATGAGAATCTAAACTTAATAAAATGACTTGAGGAAAATATAAGCATCCCCAACTCCATCAAAGCTTCTTTAAGTGAAAAAAAGAAAAGATAATCTTTGCACTGCATTGACATTGTTAGATGTATTGTTTTGATAAAAACAACGGTCAAGTATTTATTATTATTATTAAACTGGAAATAATTGTAAAACGGACTGATTTTAATTGTATTAATTAAAGTTAACTAAGATATTTTATCATTTAACTTTTGAATAAAAATAATTCTTTTTTCGTAAACATATAAGCTAGATTGAGCAGCTATTCAAAAATAACCATCGACCCGCCAACAAGAAGAGCCAACTTTTTTTTTATGACGTACAAAATGATGGTGACGTCATTGGTGTTGTATAAATAGCACGCACTACTCTTGAGTCGTTTTATTTTGGTTTTTATTTTTTTGTTATTTGACTAAAAGCGGTGGTGGTGGCCGGGGGGAGGGTATGGGAACGCTGTCTTGGGACAGCTCGTGTGCTACGTCTTTGGCCCTATTTCTTTAAATTATACTACTAGCTCGCAGTCTGTGGTCGTATATGTTTTGAATAAAGTTGGGAACATATTTATTATCTAATTTTGTACAATATTATAGTATACTGTATTTATAACGGAATATTGCCATATTTAATATCCCTTACAGCTGTTAGGCTAGCCTTACGTAGCATTGCGATAGTATTAGTATTGGAAATTTAATTTTCAACTAAAATATTTGTTATTTGAGGTCCGTGATGGCAAAAAAATAGTTTCTATTGATTGATCTTTTGTGTTCTTGTGTCGTTGTTTTTTTTTTTATTTAAGAACAAAATATTTTATAAATCAGAAATTACAGGAAACTCAGATAAAATATTCTATTTAAATAGGATTGAAAGAGTACACGAATGTTTCGGTAATAATCAGTCAGTCGGAACTGCAACCTAGTTGAACAGAATTTCCACTTATTGTTGTATGCAATTTTCTCGAAAATGTTTTAACGATTTTCCTTTAAACATCACATACTAACTGCACACATACTGACTGCACACATACTGACTGCACACATACTAACTGCACACATACTGACTGCACACATACTGACTGCACACATACTAACTGCACACATACTGACTGCACACATACTGACTGCACACATACTGACTGCACACATACTAACTGCACACATACTAACTGCACACATACTAACTGCACACAAACTGACTGCACACATACTGACTGCACACATACTGACTGCACACATACTGACTGCACACATACTAACTGCACACATACTGACTGCACACATACTGACTGCACACATACTAACTGCACACATAAAGGTCCTTCACTTTTATTTCAAATGTTTTTCTGAGAGGGAAAATTGAATGTTTGGCAGGTTCTTGGAGGAGTTGCCATTTTCATCTAAAGTGTCATTTCAGCAAAAGGTTTAAATCTTACCCTCTTTGTAATATTAAGGTACAATAAGTTGTATTCCTAGACTCCAAGTTAAAAAAAAAAAAACGGTCAATTCAGAATGGTCTCTACAAAGTAGGGTGCTCATTTTTCGAAATTTTTCTTGAAAACGTTTCCACCTTTTTTTTTTTTACTTTCTCTGTAACTACGTAAGAGGAAGTATTGCAATCGATATTGAGTTTCCATTCAGTTTTCACTGGTAATAAGTCTTCTGAGACTAAAAGAGTGGTATGTAGTAATTGATTTATGTGTGTAGTGTGTGTAAATCCGTTGGATAGGCTTGAATTTTAAACTTTCTACAGTACTATGTGGTGTGAACAGTATGGCTGCCATACAGAGTAGTCACATTTAGGTACACCTTATCTTCTAAAAACCAACAAATATTACTACCATTATTAAATATTTGATACTAGCGGTCAAATTAACGTTTAGTTTTTAAAATTTCAAGTTTAAAGAAATGTTATCGATTAGAATTGCCGTGACAATTGTAAGAGAAAAATCGATCTTGTAAAAAATGTTTCACTCTTTTTAAATCGTTTTATGAAAGAATAAATATTGAAGAAAACTGTAATAAGATACCTCCTCTCTTAATATTCGTGTTTTACAAGCAGAATGAGTGTTCAGAGATAAAAATCGGTTATGCTAATACATAATATGTTTATTTAGCACTTTAACCTTATTATTTGTACGCATTGGCAACCTTAACATTTACAATGTGAATTATAGAGGTGGGATTTAGAACGTCAATACGCAATCGATAATAATTTTTTGATCGTTAAGAAAAATAAGACAAAATAATAATAATAACCTTCGCATTCTTTATATCTGAATAAATTACACTTGATCCCATCGTAATGTTAATTAGATTTGTATCCATTTTGCGCAGATCCACCCTCTTGTTTCTGTATATTTCTATTTTTTATTACTATTGTAAGAGAATGTATTTCTTTCGTGATGAAAAATTTCAAAAAATCAATTTTGATATTCCGTTTGAGGGAATACCGAACCGGAAGATTCGGTCCACATCCGTCCACGACCGGAAGGTGCCACTTTACTTAAGAAACCTTTTTTTTTTGGCTTTAGTTTTTTGTGATTTTTGATACCTTCACGGCTGGTACATTAATTTGAAATGTTTTCCCAGAGACTTTACGGGGATTCAATGGAAGCAGAACATGAACATAGCATTTCTTCAGAAATGCCTTTTCAATGTTTAGTCCAAAAACTCTTTAATAAAAATGTTGTATGGAACAGGCACATGACTTTCTCTTTCTGCCAGTAGTACAGTTGTGTAGATAGACACACACACACACACACACACACACACACACACACACATTCACAACACACACACACACCACACACACACACATTCACAACACACACCACACACGCTGAAGACTTTCTTTAAACATAAAATTTTACTCATTTTCTGGCGGGCGAGCGGATGTGATCACATTGTAGTCCTAGATCATGACCCAATGAATCAAAGACACGACCAAGACTGGAATCAATCCCATATAATTTTTGAAATTTTATACCTAGTATCCGCACAACTACTTAAAATACAATTTTTTTTTTTTCGAAAAAGAGTACCCAAATAAAAGGTGATAGGTCAATAAAGATTTTGACCTCACGCTCACATAGCCAGTTTCAAGGAAGCATTATGGCGATTAAGACAAAATGAAAAGCAGTAGATAGATTTGCGGTTGCTGGCGCAACCTAAAATACAACATGGCGGCCATCCCCACCCCTCCCCCTAGCCCCGCCCACCGACCAATCATCGAACTGGACGAGCACTTTAGCCCCGCCCACTTCCCCCTCCCCCCGACCAATCATCGAACTGGACGAGCACTTTAGCAACGCCCACTTACCTCCACCCCTCTCCTAAGCCCCGCCCACTGACCAATCGTCGACCTGGACAAATACTTAAGCCACGCCCCTTATCCCCACCCTTCCCCCAAACCTACATCCAATCATCGAACTCGACGAGCACTTAAGCCACGCCCATTTACCCCTGCCCCTCTCCCTTACCCCCCGCCAGCAACCAATCATCGATTTCGATAACCCCCTCAAACCACGCCTACTTACCCCTCCCTCCTTAAGCTATCTCATCCAAACCAGTGACTCCATTTTCTTTCTATCCCCACCCCTTAACTTAGCATCCAATCCGTTGACTCTATTTTTCCTCCATTACCCCTAACCTATCATCCAAATCGATGACTCCATTTTTTCTATCCACCTCCACCCCTTGAACTAGCATCCAATCCGATGTTCCTATTATTTCTTCCACCCCCCACTCTTTAATCTATCATCCAAACCGATGACTCCATTTTCTTTTCTCCCCCACTCCTTATTCTATCATCCTAATCGATGACGCCATTTTCTTTCTACCTCCCTCACTCATGCTAACGGAAAACGCCTCCCTCCACAACAAGATGGCGGAATCTAACCGAAGCAACTCTCACACCACACCCTTCACTTCACCATACTCTGGAAATTATTTTTAATTTTATAAGAAAAAAACTTGTCTTACCTGCGATTCGATCCTACATTCTTTAGGTTGGAAGTCCATCACCATAACCAGTCGGCCACAATGATCCTCTCGCTAGCTATACTTTTCAACGTACACTTCTATTTTAACTCAACCCCCGCACTATCATAATTTTATTCGCCTCGCCCCACTCACAAAAAAAAAAAAATATGGCGGAGTGGCATTCAACTTTCACACATAATAATAATAAAAAGAATTATTCACTTACCCCCTCTCCAGGACTGTTGCTGCTATAACGATGTGCACGTACCGGACACGCATTTAGAACTGAATTTCAGACAATACAACTTACTACTAGTAACATTATCCCCACTCCTATGACGTCACATTGCCACTGCCTCCATGATTAAACTGTATTAAATATTTTATTTTATATATATATAACACAAAACCACTGCCTTCTAGATAATTCCTGTTCAGATAACGTCACACAGCCTATAGTGTTTCACTGCCAATCGAATATCGATTATCTATATTGATTAATATCGATTTTATTAATAAAAAACAACACTGCTGCTTCTACCACAACAGGTTAGTTATTGCATAATGTTTTGTAATACTTAATCCTATTAAGAGAAAAAAAGAAAACATCCATTCTAATCTTAATCTCTTTTTATTATTTTTGTTTATTAAACTTTGAACTCTAATCAGCGTATATCTTGCCTGTCCGGACATGTTACCTACCTTCCTTATGAAGAATGTTTGTATATACAATGAGTCACTATGCATATCTCAACAAAAATGTAAATCCTACTCTTTGCAAAAGGTTTATTATTATTATTATTTTTTTTTTTTATAACAATACTTAATTCGTATTACGATATGAGTCATCCAGGAAATAGATTATTTGTTTTCTTCCCAAGAACGTTAATATCTTATTGAGAAAAAATAAAACTTTGTACTCATTACCAATCTTGCCTGTCCGAACATGTTACTTACCTCTATCCGTGCCTCAGAGAATAATATATTCTTATTATTTAATTGAAACTTGGGGGAATTAAATAATAACAAATAAGTAAAATAAAGTAACCTTTTTATTTGTCAAATAATTATTTACAAAATAAAAAAATTTAATACACTTAAATAAATTCAATTTCATATCTTTTGCCGATGAAGCCCTTATACAAAATGGATATTTTTCTGCGTCCCTGTGGATATTCTTGAATCATTTCGTCGGTTATCTCTGTGCCAAACCTATTCGGTAGAAATACTCTCCTCGGCTGGTCTTCATACCCTGTTGGTCCAATATAATTTATATGGGCAACCACAGCATTTCCAAATTTGGTATTGATTCTTTCGAATCTATCCACTTCATATGCGTACCCAATTCTTAGGTCTGAAAGTCGGGCAATGCCCACAGACTTTTTATTAACCTCGTTTAAAAAGGTTGCTAATGAAGACATCTGAAATAGAATCGTCAGTTTATAGTGTAAGAACATAAAAAATACATATGAAATTAAATAAGGAAAAAGTACTCACTTTGTTTGCCTGAGGTTGCTCTTGATGATAGCTCACTGGAATGTAGGTGACGAATGAGGAATTGTCATACACGCTCGATAATTTATTGACACGACGACCCCCACTCTTTAGGCATGACGTCACATTCTAGTCAGCCAATAGAATTGCAAGATAGTTCCCCACTCTTACTCTCATTTCCCCTCACCATGATGACTCATATCCTGTCTTCAGCGTAACTTATCTTGTCCGTCCAGACATGTTTCCACAGGTCTTAGCATGATTTATAATACTTAATCCAATTAAGAGAAATGTATGTATATACAGTGACTCATCTAGGTTTATTTATTTTAAACATACCTTGCCTGTCCAGACATCATGTTACCCCAGGTCTGGACTCATTTTTTCTATTTTTTCATTACATATTCTAACCTATCTCTACCTGCATGAACATGTTACTGCCTCATAACTTATGTTATTTTTACTTATTTAATAAATTGGATTAACCTTCTAACATGTCTCCGCATGCATCAGCCTGCATTTATTTTTCATACTTTGTATTTGTATATAAATTTTGTTTACCCCTCTTTGTTCAGCATTCGCTTTAAGCTTTCTCACCACGTCAAGGTGGGGGTAATCGAGAAAGTTTTTTAATAAGAAAAAATATAAGGAAATTAATAAAAACAAAATAAATTTTTTTTTACTCATTTATTGAAACATAATGCAAAATATTTACAGAAAGAAAAAAACCCATTTTAAAATAAAAATTAACTTCTTCTTAATACAAAATAACAACTTAGGAAAATACAAGTAGACAGAGAAATGTTCACAATCGGATTTAATTTTTCTAGTGCCTTAATACACATTCAAACATTGTACAATTCATTCAAGGTTTACGGGTTTTTAGAACCTCGCCAGTGACCAGCAGTCAGGTTTACGGATATTTCTACCACTCCAGTGACCGACATTCAAGGTTTGCGTGCAATTTAATGCATCGCCAGTGACCACATTCACACACACACATACATCAAGGCAAAAATATTTCTGTATCATTCCAACCAAACTTACTATTTAGCCAATTGTTAATGACTTGAATTCGATACTGCGTACATTTCTCTCTACATGTGTTATGTTGAATACAGTGGTTGCCTTTTTCTACTGCTTGAAGTGAATCAATTTTCGGACAACCATAATCTTCCAAGTTGATTACACAACAATTGTACAAATTTTGCAAGAGAAACCTTTTCTTATCATAACCCTTAACAAATACAAATTTATAGTTACAATCAATACATTTGAAAATATCTCTAATCACTTCATATTCAACTTCCCCATCATTCCATCTGATTTTATGATAATAATTTTCTAACCAATAATTAGTTCTTCTACTTTTATCTGTTTGTTTATGTTGTATTGGCGGTTTGAATATCCAATGACGAACAGTTTGATAGTTATAATCAAAAAGTGATAGCTCTTTAACAATATAACCTCCTACACTATCCACAAGGCACTGGAAGTCAGCAATCAGTACGCCTGTCTGAGCCATACTGAACACTGAGCCAACAGTTCACACCTTTTTATACCATACGGCGTACAATGCCAGTTAGAGGATTATATTCTACCACCCTATCATGTATAATAAGACAATATGCCGTTGTGTTGGGCGGGAATGGATTTTTTGATTCAAATTCTAATCTTACGTCAACTGGACCTGTTTTGATAGATTCAGACTGTTTAGAACAATCTATTACAATTACGGGTGTTTTGTCTTTAAAATTTCGCCAAGAAGTTAGAGGTTTCACTTGTTCCCCATAATATGACATTTGAAAAGAAGCATACATGTGATACAACAGTGCATAACGATTAGCTGAAAAATCGATGTTCAAATCATCGTATGGAAAAGCTTTACAATTTAAATACAGTTTCACATTTGAAACATTACAATGGTCAAAATGGCTAGCATTGCTTTCCACATTATTTGCTCGTTCAGTTTGAAATGCTAAAATGAGGTAGCGCGGCTTTTCCAGCTGACTTGATGTTTTCACCGACCAGATTTGTCTTTGAGGTGCCGGCAATAGTGGATAATCATAGAGTTCCCAGCTTCTAAAACTTAGTGAAAATACCTTTTCAGATTTGAGATGACGCATAAGGGCTAATCTCTGATGTTCGTTGACGGTGACGTAGGGCAGCTTCCAGCATAGTTTCACCAATTCTATTTTACAGTTTTCCATTGCATCTTCAGCTCTCTGTCGGTTGAATTTGTAAGCGTTTCCATCTTGTCTGCTTCTAACGAGTATCAATTCTTGTTTAACATTGATCACAATCTTCTGATAGTCTTCACAAAATCCCAGTAGTGATGATAGAGGAATGCACAGATTAAAATATCCCTCATTTGAAGTGATGTTCAGTGTTTCACTCTGAGGATAGCACCAGCCCCAGTTTTCTATGTATTGACAGCCGTCCTTAAGTGAAACCAATCCTTTAAGTGTGCAAGCAATTCCTGGATTTCTTACACGATCTATTTCAACTCCACTCAGTTCATATCTTATTTCATCAAATAGAAATGCAAATGCATTATTGGTTAATTTTGATGAAGTTGGTATTGTTGAGCCGTCTTCTTTTAAAAACCTGCCCTCCAAATAAAGTAAACTTTGACTAGGCAGCGTATATAGATCTTGATGCTGTACACTAATACGTATTTCATCACCAGGCAACAGTTTTGATGATGCATAAGGGTGATGTGAATGCAATTCTATACATTCAATTGAATTGTCGAACAGACGTCTTTCTTCCAAATCTAGCACTTCCAT
This sequence comes from Triatoma infestans, assembly GCA_011037195.1. NCBI lineage: Eukaryota > Metazoa > Arthropoda > Insecta > Hemiptera > Reduviidae > Triatoma > Triatoma infestans. Next base: position 24,965 of record JAAEAF010010483.1, read on the forward strand.
ATTGGTGATAACACGTAGTAACCTGCCGCTTGAAGAAAGCGAATATTGCTGTTGGTTATCGATGTTCTCTCGTCAACTGTTCTCACTGGAATGATGCTTTTCTTCTCTGCAGTTGTCCTTTTATTCACTCTCCTAAAGTCCAAACCCATCGCTGTCTGGCGTCCAAATGAACGCACACAACTATAATCCTTCCTTTTATAGCAGATCCAGTAAGTAAAGTAAACACAGCTGTCCACAATTGTTGCTGCCTATTTTTTGATACTGCTTTCTGTTCGAGGAAATACGGCAACCTTTTAAATAGCGAACTAGTTCAGAAGGTGGACTGGCTCCACTGCTGTCGAAGAATTGAACATAATCGCCTCTCTTCTTATAGCAAACCCAGTGAGTTCCTCTCCCACAACTACTATCCAAATTGAAAATAGCACGGTCATTTTTCCACGGTTTCACTGGAAATTCATCAATCATGAATACCCCTCTAAAATGGGGAATTTTCTTCGATTTACCTAATCTGAGTAGATCAAAATTAGTCAGCCGCAAGCGAGGTAGCCCATCCAACATTCGTTTAGCTTTACCACTCAATTTAGGAGAATTTCCACCAATCCGTTTAGGAGTAGGAATGACTCGTTTCTTCTTCTTCTTGTCTCTAGCACGTCGCATGATGAACTGAATCAAGTTAGCCCCGTCCGGCTTTATATAAGTACATTCTTCACATTCTCCCAGCTGTTGTGAGAATTGTCTAAACCTAGCCATTTCACTAAAACTTTATCACCTTTTCGCTTCATAATCTTCTCCACAAGATAGATGTCGGGATATTTCACTAGCTGTAGTTCCTCTTGATAAAAACCTCCAGCAATTATTTGCCCTTTATAATCTTGTAGATGATATGTCACTGGCGCAGTATTCTTAACTTCTACAACTTTAAAAATCTCTGTAGACCATGAAGGACGATAGCCTTTGGCAAACTGCGCTTTGTACTTGGATATCCGTACATGATCGCCTGCTTTGAATCTAGGAACTGTAGTGATTGTTTTCTTCGCATATACATCACGTAACAGCCGTTCTTCTACATCCTTACCTCGTACAGAAACCGGTGCCATTTTGATCGTTCGATGTTTAGTTTGGTTATATTTCTTTACCAGAGAGTTTATGATAGTTAGCCAATCATAGGATCCTTGCAGGCTAAACTTTTTCCACATTGCAGATTTCAAAGTTCGATTGAATCGCTCAACAATTGAAGCTTTCAAATTACTGAAGGTTGAATAGTGATTTATACCATTCACTTTCATCAGCTTGGCAAATAATCTGTTATAGAACTCCTTGCCATTATCAGATTGTAGATTGTTTGGCTTTCTTTCCTGCAATACCTTTTCAAATGCTCTACTCACCTCAAGTGCTGACTTATTCTTAAGAGGTAGAGCCCACGCATATTTGGAAAAACAATCAATCACTGTCAAGAGATATTTGTTGCCTTTGTTGAATCTGGCGTAAGGAAGCATCTCTACGAGGTCAATTTGCCATAGGTCGTCTATTCCCTTCAATAAAACTGATCTTCTCTTGAATATTCTTCTTGCTGGTCTATGCAACTCATGCACGATCTGTTCCTTAACGGATGTCATGATGAAATGAGGTGTATCGTAGGTTAGTCTAAGCTATTATACCTCCGTTTCTCAGTTGATCTTCTATTCTTTTTATTTCAACACCAGCATTCTTTGTGTCAAATAACACTCTTAATCTGTCTACAAGCCTGTTGGGATCGACATGTCCAGCACCTTTTTTCGTTGGAAACAATTTTGAAATCACTTTCCTATATTTCATGTTTGTTTTCAGTTCCTTGATTGCTCCAGTTGGACTGTGTCCTTCTTTATGAGCGTTCGTTTGTTGTAGTATTCGCTTATAATTATCGCAATCTGTCTTTTTTACCAGCGTTAAGTTTGGATATTTCATAAATAACAATTCAAAAAGTCCTGGGGTTGCATAAAAGGTATCTTCACCAACAGATAAAATGTCTTTATTGATTGAGATCTCCGTGTCACCAATGGTGAACTTCTGGCCATCATAAACTACGCCATATACCATATCCAAATCCTTAGTTTCCTTTTTCATAAATTTTGCAATATAATTTGAGGATATTTCTCCCACTTCTTTCAAATATTTTTCTGAAATTTCTTTTCCTTTGGGCGTGTGTACCAGTTCTCGTACTTCTTGCAGCGGTGTAGTTGGAACTGAAGTTCCAGACGACTGTGGAGTACACTTCAGCGGCCCCTTTGCTGGAAGCTCCCGCTCTTCTTCTGGCGAGGAATTTGATA
>JAAEAF010010485.1:0-26227 GCA_011037195.1 Triatoma infestans
TCTACCTCCTCACACAGCCTTCTGCACGAGCTCTTTTTAGCTTTCCTAATCGCTAAGTTGTAAGAGGTTAGGGCCTCACGCTACTCCTCCCATGTTCCCTTCCTCTTTGCCGCATTAAAAAGCCTTCTCTTCTCGCTCTCGCGCGGAGGCTCGCCAGCTGGTCATTCCACTAGCTGACCCCTCTGATGGATGTCCTCACCACTTCCGCGCAATTGTCCCTAAAAGCATCCAGGATTACCCGCTGCAGTTGATCCGCAGCGTCCTCGATGCCTACCTGGGCCCCACTGGGCCTTTTGGGAGTGATCTTAATGCCCCGAAACTTTGAGGACACTTCACCGAAAGGGTCCGCCACTGAGGAGCCTGTCAACCAAACCTTCCTATCATTCCCTTCAAACAGGGCAGGCTGATTGCCCCCCTAGTTTCCATCGTAGGATCCTTCCCTAGACCCTAGGGGATCACCTCCTGCCGAAGATAGAGAGCTGAGCGAGCCTTTTCCTCGCTCCCTTTTTCTAGCTTTTTATTTTCTTTGCTGTTACTCATGTCAATTCCCACGAGTAATGGAGGAACTAAAGGTTACCTGTGGCAAAGCCCCATACCACAGGAAGGCTACATTACAATGGGGTGTCGCCCGGTTCCCCAAGGTGACCGCTACCGCACATATGTTTAGGCACCCTGTAGCATCCAGCCTCGACACGCATCACTTCTCGGCTTGGGTAGGGATACCTTAAATGAACAAGATAGGATACTAGGGATGGGAAGAGGGAAAAAGTGGGTGGCCGGAGGGGGTTTGCTCCGATCGGTCATATCCCTATTAGCCACCTCCCGTACATTACATTTGTGTTGTTTGCAACAACAAATTAAGATATGATAAAACCTTGGGAAGGCCAATAGCGCTTGGAGTAGTATACCGCAGGAAAAGAAAATATACCTTTCTAATTATTGGAAGTGAGAAGGTAAATAAAGAAGGAAAAAAAGTTGTTAAATTTCTGTGAAGTGTGTGGCCTAGGTATCGTGAACGGAAGTTGTGGGAGCGTTCAATCTTCTGGTGATGATTATACATATGTTAAGTACATTAGGTACAAGTATTATTGATTACATGCTAGGCTTAGAAAATATTTTCCATAACAACAAAATTTGAAATATTAGATTTTCCTGGATCTTCTTATCATTTGTTAAAAAAACATATTAATTGTTTGGTAAAGAAAGAGATTTATTTAATGAATGAAGTACATATTAAAATAAGGAAATATGTTTGGAATGATGCTATGGAAAATGAATTTCTTGAATATATTGCCAGCGATCTAGGTATGGTGTTTAATTTGGGCATTAATGATTCTCTAAGCAAAAATGAATTAGATGCAGCTTTTCAAAATTTAAATGTTTTAGTAAAATTGGTGGGAAAAAAATGTTAAAAAGTTGTTCTGTGTGTCCTTGTACTCCCGCAAATGTTAGTACTTAAGGAAAGTATTAAGCAAGAAAGCAAAATATCTTGTAATCTGAATGGATCAGATTATATAAAAAATTAGTTAACGAATACACTAAAGAGGAATGTATTAAGGCTCGCAAAATTTATTATAAGGAAGTTAGATGTAGGCGACTTAAATTTTTACATGAAAAGAATAGAGAACTAATGGAGTATGTAAAGGAGAACAATATTAAAAAATTGTAGCTTAATATTAGAAATCTTTTGGGAAAAAATTTTGGAATTAATAAGAGTATTACAGAAAAAGATTAGGTCGAGTATTTCTATAATTTGTATTCGTTTAGAGAATTTAATATTGTAACTGATTTGTCACCAAATGCTTTAACTTATGACGATGGGGTTTGTCCAGAAGATCGGGAGATCAGAGAGGACGTTTCTTGGGCTCTGAAGCGGCTTACCAAGAAACAATCATGTGGAGTTGATGGCATTCCTAGTGGATTTTGGATTAGATTGTGTAAATTATATCCAGCTAGTTTTAGAAATTTTATATTTTCTTTAGACACAAGAGATGTTTTTCTGTTGACTTTACGAGGAAGACTAACCTGCTGCTGCTTACTTCCCCCCTTTTTATACAAGCCTGTAAAGTCCAATCCCATCGCGATCAGAAAAATAACTAAACTTGGAATTAAAAGTAAGTTTATTTTAAAAGGTTTAATAAATATAATAAACAAAGATGGCCGCAAGTGTTTGTATTTGGGGCTTGATATTGTTTCCTATTACATGTAATTCGCACATTCTTTAAATATCGTACAACTTTGTATGGTGGTTTGCAATTACCAGTGTTATCGAAATATTTAGCTAAATTTCCGGTCTTCTTGTAACAGACCCAATGAGTTCCGCCACCTGTACTTCTATCTAGATTTAGTATCGCACACTCATTTAGCCAAGGCTTTTTTTTGGGAAGTTGATCGCACATAAAAACACCCCTGAAATTGGGTATATTTTGTTGACGGGCAAGACGAGAAATATCAAAATTGGAAAGACTACATTATTTTGCTTTCTTGACCATAATCAAGAAATAATCTACCAGCACCACCTATTTTTTGAGGCGTTTTAATTATTCTTTGCTTACGTTTCCTTCTACCCGTGTTTACTGGATGGAATGTCAATCCATACTAAGAAATGTTTTGTAAGTAATGAAACTTTTATACATTTAAATGGTTGACATCTACCCAACTGTTGTGAGAAGAATTTAATCCCAGCCACTTCACTAAAGCTTTTCCACCTTTTATTTGTATCACTTTTTCCACTAAAAAAAATCTGGATATTTTACTAATTGTAGTTCTTCTTGGTAAAATCCACCCGCAATTTCTTGTCCACTAGAATCTTTTAGATTGTATGTGGGTGGATTGGTTCTCTTAACTTTACAAATTTTAAAGATTTCCGTAGACCATGACGGTGTGTATCCCTTGCTAAATTGCGCCTTATACTTTGATATTCTTACAGAATCAGCTAACTTAAATTTGGGATTATTAACAGTCACAGATTTACTCGAAAATACATTTTCCAGTAAAGATCGGATTCAATTTTACCGGGTTTTACAGAAGCAGGAGCCATGCCAATTGTTCTATGTTTTTTATGATTGTATTCATTTATTAAAGATTTTAATACATTCAACCACGTATATGAACCCTGGAGACTAAATTTTTTCCAAATCATCGTTTTTAGGGTTCTTATCTTTCTACCACGGACGCTTTTAAATTACTGTAGGTGGAATAATGATTAATATTGTATTTTTTAAATAACGATTTCGCTTCTCTGTTGTAAAACTCTTTTCCTTGATCAGTCTGTAAATTTCGCGGGATCCTACCGTTTGAAGTATGAAAAATTGTTTTAAACCCCTCAGATACTTCTTGAGCAGATTTTCTTTTGATCTGTATTGCCCATACATATTTGGAAAAGCAGTCTATGACGATCAGTATGTATTTAATACCACTATTATCTTTTGAATAAGGTACCATCTCTAAGAGATCAGCCAGCCATAAATCGTCAAATTTCTTTCAATATTAATTTTCGACATGTTTTCTAGTTCGTATGTACAAACCAAATGATTTACCATCAAAGAATTAATTTTTATATATTTCATTTTATAACGCGAGCCATTCGAAGTTGACTCTCTATCATTTTAATTTCTATTTCTATTTGCGTCTTTCGAAGCCAACAAAATTTTTAATCGTTCAATGAGATTATTAACACATATCAACCCAGTACCTTTTTTGATTGGTAAGTTGGGCTGTTTTTTTTTTTATATTTGAATAAGGAAGATATAATAGCCCACTTAGGATGGGCCCGTATTACGTTGTAATCACCACTGCTGCTGTAACGTTTTCTATGTGCATTGGTATGATTTAGTATTTCTTTATAATGTATCTTATCCTCTTCATTCACCAAAGATAAATCAGGCTTTTTCATAAATAATAACTCCATAAGACTAGGTGTTGCAACATAATGATTTTCTCCGATATCCAATTCATTGTTTCTCCATTGTGACTAGGGAATCACCGATAGTAAATTTTTTCCCATCGAAACAAATACCATAAGTTTCGTCCAGATCTGCAATTTCATTTCCTAGAAACTTCCTGACGTATTTAGAAGGAGAGTCACCAATTTTCTGTAAAAACTGGTCGATTATTTTCATTCCTTCGGGTGTTTAGCTTGTTCACTTAACTGTTCTAATAGAAGAAGTTTTGGGGGAGTATATTCGTAAACAGAGGGTTCTGCATAGCTTGTACATGGCAGTTCTAATTTATGAGGGGGTGGTGGAGGAAAATCGCTTTCAAAACTTGCGAATTTATCTTCATGTAGGTGTATACTTGGTGTTTCTACTGGAGGCGGCAGCGAAGGTGATGGGCATGTAGATTTATATTGTAAACTCTGTTTCTCTCGGCAGATCTTGTGAAAAAATATGTAACACATTTCTGCTCGACAAAGGTGTGCGAGTTGACTTTAAAAACAAACGTTTGGGTCTCGGAGGAGTTGGAGACAATTCTGTTTCTGCAGTTCCTTTCAAAGCTTCTGACCGTGCATTCTCAAGGTTAATTTTTAAAGCATTGACTATAGGCTTGTATTTAACCTTATAATATTCCTCAGACTCTTCCTTCAGTCGTTTCAGAGCTCTATATTTCTGTCTAATATTTTCTCTTATCTCTTCAATTTCCCGACTAATATCGGGGGAAGATGTTGTTTCTTCCATGGTTGAATGGTAAATAACGACTATTTTCTTTTTTACAATTGTTTATAAAGTTATGTAAACATCAAAACCTTTCCTATAACGGCATTGTTTGAAGGAGAATCCTTGTTAATAACAAGAAAACCGTGTTTCTCTTCTTCCTAACATTCTTGGCAAATTTGCTTAAATTCATTAAAAGACATGTCGGAATTGACATGGTCTTCATATATCTTTTTCATATTTAATAAATCTTGTTTGAAAATGACAAGTAAATTAACATTGTCTCTTACTAAATGCTTAGGGACACGTGCATAGCTTTGACACAAATAAAAATAGTCAACATTACTATGCCTTCCCATGCAAAAATATGTTCTTATTCGATCTTGTTTGTCGCAGGCTACATCATCAAAAATAAAAATAAATTTGGAAGAGATTCACTTGGTGGAGGAATTTGTACATTATCATTATACAAAAACAGTCCAATTTCATCAAGTACTGAAATGATTTGTTGAAGTTTTAGGTATTTTGGTAGACAAAGAGATTTGCTAAATATATAAATGTTTTGAAATTTTAAACCATGTGAACTGAAAATTAAATTAAGCATTAAATTGGTTTTTCCACAATTTGACGGGCCGCAGCTTAAACATCTAATATGATTTGGAAAAAGGGGACCATGTTTTGAAAACTTGGAGAAATCGTTAACATCTAATTGTATATTTTTTACGTTCAGAGATATATCCTGCTTCGTCAAGCGCATCTTCAAGACTGAGAATATTATAGATCAACTTCGAAAAATATATTATTTATAGCAAATTTGGTAGCATTATATATATCCCCCCCCTAATCAGCATAACCACTTCCGTTATAACCAATTTTTTTTGTTTTTGTTTTGTTTCGGTTATTTAAATTAGGAAGATGATGTAGAAAAAAAATAAAAGCAACATTTACAGTGAAATTAAATATATTTCTTTTATTAATACAGTGAGAGCAATATTTATTATAATACAACTAAAGAAGACGAAATGTTAAATTTAAACAAAATTAAGAAAAACAATAATAATAAATTATAAATTACTGTAATATTGCAACATCATATCTATGTCCGTTAACTTTAGCAACAGCAAACATACAAAACATAAAATAAATGTCACAAATAAATAGCAAAAAAAGTCTCTTCCTTTTGACCAACTATAACATGTTCATTGCAATTTTTTAATGCAGTTAAAATTATCACTGCAAGAATACTGTTTACAATGTTCCTCGTGTCTAATTCTGCAAGGTTCGCTTGGAAATGCCTCTCCACATGTTCCACAAATTAAGTTAAAAAAGTAATTTTGTGAGAAATGATTTGGATGTTGTTCACAGTTACAAACAGATTTGAAAATATGATAATTATCGGCATTAGTGAAAACTGAAGTAGAACCACATTTTTCGCAAATCTTTGATATTTTACTTCAAAGAGATCGGAATTCAAAACAGTGTTGACATTTGAAGTTGAAATACAATTTTTGTTTTCATGTTGCATGAGATTATCTTTTCTTGTGAAACTTTTCCCACAATAAGACCAGATGAAGTTTTTAGAATTTTTGACCCCCTGACTTTTGCAACTGCTTTCATGACGTTTTAAGTTGTACTTTTTATTAGATGATGCTTCACAAAATTTGCAGCAATATATTTTTGTCCTTTTTCCATTCCAATAGTTATATTTAGAACAACTGGCTAGAAATGAAAAAAAAGTGCCAATACTGATATTATTTTAAATAATTTAAAAAGAATTCTGAACGAAGAAGAAAAGAAAATAAACTTTTTTTTACCTTGAAATTAAAAGTAATTTTCAATCAATAACGATACCACTATTATGTAATAAATGCTATATAAGTAATAATTTTTTTTTTTGACAGTGGAACACTTCGGTGCAGTTACTATCAGTAGTAATTACAGTGTAGCACACTACTACTCGAAGTGGAGATGAGCAATGAAAAAAAAAAAAATTATTACTGAACCTAATCAGGTTCATGCAGGTGTAAACATGTTTATGCAAAACTATATTAGTAATTAAATTTTGAAAAAATAAATGATTACAGAAGCTAATCAGGTTCATGCAGGTGTAAATCAGGTTCCGTCAGCGTGGGGGAAGTCTGATATGGTTCTTTTGTATTAAAAGGGCAACCCCAAACTGCCAGAAAATTATCGGGGCATTTCATTGTTAAATTCAATTACCAAAATATTTACCCAGGTGCTTAGTAATCGTCTTTCTAACTGGATCGAGTATGCCAACCCATTAGCAGAGTGCCAGAATGGCTTCCGGAAAAATAGAGGCTGTACAGTACAGACAGTCTGTTTACTCTTTCATCGATTGTCGATATACAGTTAATGAAGCCAAAGAGGAAAGTATATATTCGGAAAGAGTTCAGTGAATATTTATAAAAAAAATACGAAGTGTTTTACAAAAAGCCTCATTTATTTCATATCCAGGCAATCAATATTCAAGAGATGGGCTCAGCACCTAATGTAATTATTAACATAACAAAAAATACAGTCCACTAAGTATTCAATTCAAACCAAATATCTTACAAAATTTAATGATAGTCTTAATCAACTCAAACCCAATTTGGAAATGTTATCAATAAAAGAGGAGCGTCTACTTTCCATATCAAAGGAATTTGACATTTTACTAAATAAAATAGAATCATTGAGTGAGTCAGACGAAGAGTAAATTGAATGTCGTGTAACAATTGAAGATGAGATTGATGAGACATTAATAAAGCTTAGAAACCTAATCACCATGGCAAGAATACATTCAGATACTTCAAGTAATTCCTCAAATCCGAAGAATTCTCCCTTTCTAAACTTACCTTCAATAAACATTCCTACATTCCTGATTGGTATCATTTTCGAATCATTAATTACTAATAATACATTGACTGATGTTCAAAGATTTCACCATTTCTTGTCTTCCCTACAAGGTGAGCAAGAGATTTAGTTAAAAACATACCCATAACGGAAACAAATTTCACAGATGCTTACCAGTCACTTTGTCACCATTACAATGATAAGCGATTGATTTTAACAAAACATGTCAAGTCTTTATTGAATTTGCCTTCAGCATCCAAGCCCAGTTCATTCCATCTTCGTAGATTAATTAATGAATTAAAAACTAATTCTGACGCAATAAAGGCTTTAGATTTGGAGGTAGCTTTTGTTAATACAGATCATTTTAGATAAACTTGACATTTCTACTCGCACACAATTTGAAGCTTCAGGTAAGAAGGACAAAATATCCAACCTAACAGATCTTATAGAATTTTAGAACACAAATCTCAAACAGATCAATTAATGCATAGCGATCCTAGATACACAGTACCATCTAATCTCACGCAATCACGCTACGAACCACACAGTAAAACTAATAAGACCAAATCGATGATGGTAACTAATTCACCACCTTGTTTGTTATGTAAGGGCACTCATAAACTACATAAATGTCAAACCTATTTGTCACTCAGTTCAGTAGACAGATTAAAATGAATCAACGAACCTTGACTTTGTCTTCATTGTTTGAAACTTCATCAGTATAAAAATTGTACATCGTCTACATCTTGTTTTAAATGTAATAAGCGACATCATGCCACCCTTTGTCATCAGTATAAAAATTGTACATCGTCTACATCTTGCTTTAAATGTAATGAGCGACATCATACCACCCTTCACTTTGAACAAATCAACCGGTTACATCAAACAAGCACGGTACAGCCTTCACTTTCAGACTCACAGTTAAAGGATTCCTAATTTCCAGCAGACATAGGACACAAGTAATATTGGCCACAGCTTTAGTAAGTTTTTTAGTAAGCATTTTCCGTGGTAGCCTGCTTCATTTTGTGGTCATCTGGTATTGTATATGTGTTTGTATTCTATATGCATTCTATCTAACCAAATGTGCTATTGTTGTCTGACCATATCGAGTGTTCATTTTTTCGAATTTGTGCACTTCATGTGGAACACCAATCATGTCTGGCATGTGGATGACCACAAAAAGAAGCAGGCTACCACGGAAATTGTCTCTGATGCTTTCCAGCTCTGCGGAACCAACCACCACAACAACCATGTTTCGATAGCTTATTTTGTTCAACAATAATATCCCAATTGAGTCTTTTAACAGTATTTCTTACAATTCGAAATATAATGTTGATTTAGAAATTTCGTCTTTACACAATACATTTTCAATGAAAGTCAATTGCAGCATTTTACCTAAGGTTTCTACGAATCTTCCTTCTGCTCACTAGATTATAGTACTTGGAATATTCCTGATGATATCCCCTTGACGGATCCTGGCTTCAATATACCTCAACGGATAGATTTGCTTCTTGGAGCACAAGTTTTCATGAATATTTTAGAAATGGAACAGCAAACACGGCTCGGTACGTATCCAGTTTTGCAGAAGACTAAATTGGGTTGGATTGTTAGCGCAGAGTATGAACCTCCCTCCAATTCCAATGACTCTTTGCCATCTCACAGTTTCTTTTGCCGTGCGGATGCTTCACTAGATAAACTACTACAAAACTTCTGGCAACTAGAAGAAATTGACTCACCGCCTAGGTCTATTGAAGAAAGAGAATGTGAAGCGCATTTTGTCGGGAATACCACACGAAATAGTGACGGGCGTTATGTACAGTAAAATTGCCATTCAAACAGCTCAGCTTCCCTTGGCGATTCCAAGTCAATTGCTATGCAACGATTTATGCGTCTTGAACGGCGACTTAGTTCAAACCAATTGAATAATGCACATCAGAAATTCCTGAAGGAATGCAAGGATTTAGGGTATATGCAGATGCATCATCTACAGATCAGTATTACTACTACCTTCCACATCACCCAGTTTTTAAGGAAAATAGTACAACAACAAGGGTTCGAGTGGTCTTCGATAAATCTTGCAAAACAAATAAGAGAATTGCGCTTAACAACATCTTAATGGTTGGCACAGTCATACAACAGGACCTATGTTCAATCATTTTAAGGTTCGCACTCACGAGATTGCATTTATAAGTGATATCACCAAGATCTATCGGCAAATTAAAATTTACCCAGTCAACTATGACTGTCAACGCAATATGGAGACATTTCCCTGCGGATCAAATTCAAGAATATCAGTTGATAACTGACACCTATGGCACATCAGCGGCTACATATCTGGCTACACGCTGTCTCCAACAGCTTGCTGAAGACGAAGTAGAAAATTATTTGGAATCTGCAATACGTATTTTAAGAAATGATTTTTACTCGATGATTGTATATCCGGAGCGGATCATGTGAATGAAGGCATTAGTTTGGCTTAGGAACTACAATCATTGCTTTTGTAGCGGTGGATATGAACTACCCAAATGGGCATCGAATAGCTTAGAATTACTGGAAAGTATCCCTAAGGAACTTCGAGAAAACCATCACAGTTTGAATGTAAGCAACAATGAAACGGTCAAGGCACTTGGCCTGCGATGGGCACCCTTGCAAGACGAATTTCAAATTGAAAGTGGCATTGATTTGCGGCGTCGTAATTTAAACTCTACCACGTTTACTTGACCTGCGATGGGCACCCTTGCAAGACGAATTTCAAATTGAAAGTGGCATTGATTAGCGGCGTCGTAATTTAAACTCTACCACGTTTAATAAGAGGAAGGTCTTAGCAATTATCGCTTCAATTTTCGATCCACTGGGACTGCTTGCACCGGTATAGTGTTATGCAAGATATTTATGCAACGATTATGGAAAGAACAAAGTAATTGAGATGACGAACTACCTGTTGCATTGGCGGAAGAATGGAAGCACATATATGAATATCTTTCAAATCTTAACAACATACGTCGTTTATACTTAATTAAGAATTATGATAACATACAACTTCATGGGTTTGCAGATGCTTTTGAAGCAGCTTATGGGGCATGCATCTATTTACGATCATCTGACTCAAAAGGGAATGTTCAGATTAAACACAACTTCTTTGTGCCAAATCAAGAGTAGCACCTTGATTACGTATTTCATTACCACGTCTTGAGATCCGTGCAGCAGTGATTCTCTCACGATTATTTGTAAAGGTTAACAAGCTAATTAACTTGAAGTTCGATGACATTTACCTCTGGTCTGACTCTAACATAGTTTTAGCTTGGCTCAGTAAATGTCCATCAACATTCCCTAAGCCACATCCACTTACCCCCTCACCCACCACTTAACCACCTCCACTTTTCTGCACAACATGGCGGCCGTCCTCTCTGGCCCGCCCTCACACACCACTTAACCCCCTCCACTTTTCTGCACAACATGGCGGCCGTCCCCCTCCACCACCCCTCCCATCACCTTTCCTGTAGGCAAAGAGATGTTAATCATTAATTATTTTTTTTTGCTGAAGTCAGCAAAAGCGATCTCACAACCTTCGTCATCCAAGTCCATCATTTCCACCAGCTATTGTGGTAACTTGGGAATAGTAGTTTTCTTTAGATCCTTATACCCAGTGGCGGCTCCTGACTTGGGTATGTGGGGGTTCAACATTTTTTTTTTTAAATTATCTGTTTTTGTAATTAGGATCCTTATACCCAGTGGCGGCTCCTGACTTGGATATGTGGGGGTTCAACATTTTTTTTTAAATTATCTGTTTTTGTAATTAGTATTAATGATTAAGTTGGGACGCGGGGGACCGGCATTTTTAATCCTAATTCTATCTTCGTAAGTTAAATTATCCGAATTTTTAATTAAATATTCAACACTATTAATTGCTACAGATTGTGACATGATAAATTGAAAACAGAAGGAATGAAAAAATGTTTAAAACTTTATCTAATGTAAAAATAATATTTAGAAATATAATAATATAAATATAGAAAAATATAATTACTTAAAAAAATAAACCAATTCGAATCCAAAAGATTGATAAAAATATAAAAATTCACACTTTGGCAGAGGCCACATCGCACAAAAAAATAACGAACGGCCGTTACAGCGCAATATCGAATGTGCAACTAACTTCGGATAAGATCGGGTAAGTTCGTTCAACTACAGCTAGCTAGTATTCAACGTTCATCGCGCAAGAATCCCCACGCTTATTTTAAAAAGTTAATAGGAAACACACGTTTCTACACTAACACAAAGAAATGTTTTTATATATACATATATATATATTAAATTCTCCAGCGCGATACCGAATTGTGAACCCCCTGCTTCCTACACTTTATACATCTCCTGATATGTGCACGCATTATACCTACAATTGTATAAAAATGCACAATACATTAAACAACACATTAGAGTGAGCTCCTATACTGACATACGTTCCTATTCGTTTATGTTCGATTCTCCTAGGATTTGACAAACAAATTATTTTTTTCACATCATTCATTTACATGGATTTGATTGAAACTATATCAGGATTCAATTTTTATAAGCTATATTCATTCAATTTTTGCTGTGACCAATGTTTGAAAGTAATATAAATAAAAATGAAAAATATTTTTTGAAATTGAAATACGAAATAAAAATAAGAGAAAGTAATAAACATGATAATTTGTTACTTTTAATTTTTAATTTTTTTTTCAAATAGCTGGGGGGTTCAGTCGCGCAATCGCGAATACCAGTAGCCGCCACTGCTTATACCTCATCCACATACTTCTCCCTCATCTCTCTCACATCTTTCCATGTGTGTTCCTGTGTGTGTGTGTGTGGGGTGTGTTTTTTTTTTTTTTAACCTTTATTTTCAACATGTTCCACTCATCTGAATACTACATGAAATTTACATCAGTTACAATACATATAACAAAATAAATTTAATTCTTTAAGAAAAAAGTAAATTCATCGGACATAATAATTACATGATAATGAAACATGATATGGACACTTAAATGATAATATAAACAGATAAATACAAGCATAAGTAATACGCGTCTGAAGATGCAAAAGGACATACACCATAGAAAAAAAAAACAAATTAATAGATGAAAACAAAAATTTAATAGGTAAAATAAACTAATTAACCTTGTTTTACTTAGTTCTACTTTCATTTATTTATTTATTTTACTTTTAATGCCATGATAACTAATGTAACAATTACTTTTTTTTCTCTTTTTTTAATTTATTTATTTTTTTTTTCCATTTTTTTTATTATTATTATTTTTTTATTTTTTTTCCCCCCTTTTTTTTATTTATTTATTTATTATTATTATTTTTTTTTATTGTTACATTTATCATTACTATTATTTTCGCATAGGATGATACTGATCGTTTCAAAAGTTGGTGTAGGTATGTTATTAAATTCATTCATTAACAGCAAAGATCTAGAAGCTAAATATTCTTCTAATATTTCTCCTCTTTCATTTGTCATGACATCATACCAAGCAGTGGAACGTGCATTGCTGTCCATTCCCAAAACTAAACGGCCGGAAGATGCATTTAATAAATTATCTATTTCTACTAAATCAGATTCTATCTGTCTATCGTAAGCCATATATATACTAGCAACACAAAATTTAAAATTACCTACTTTCAATTCCACTAAAACTCTATCTTCGTTTGAATTCTGTGAATATAAAATGGCATCGATATTCTTATTAATTACCATAACTGCAGCTCTTACTCGGTTCTGACTTTTCTGAAAAATTCTATAATTTAAGGGAAAACTGCAAACTTTATTTGCAATTGTGTATGGTTCTTGTATTATTGCGACATCTATGTTATTTGAGCTGATAAAATTTTGAAGAGTGTGGTGCGCGCTATTGGATTTGCGGAGATTTATTTGAACGAAAGAGATATGTTTAAAACAGTCTGTAAATATTCTGTTTTGTTTATAATCCATAATCAATATTATTTTTCTTAATATTTAGTTTATACAAGTACGTAGGGCAAGTTGTACTGAGAGCAGTGTGATTAATGTTTACATGTTTATCAGCCGGCATGTACTTATTGAATTGTTTACAATTTACACAACAAAACTCCGATTCTCTCGCTTTACATTCCTTTAACGTATGATTTAACGAACAGAGTGGACAGGAAAGAGTGCCTTTACATTGTGAAGTGTGGTGATTAAATTTATTGCAGTTGAAACAACGGCTAACTGTTACATGATCAACTACATTGCAAACACTCCAAAACAACTTAACTCTTCTCTCAAGTAACAACTTACGTAAGTTGGGATTAACCTCAATTATTAAAAATCGATTACCTCCTTTATTTTTCCATAATGATTTAGCCAAAACAGTATCACATTCCTGAATAATTTCAGTGTTTTGTATTTTTATGGTTTCTATTGCATTTTCCAAAGTAATTTCATCCGGAACATTACGTATTTTCAGTCGGGGTAAAAGTTTATCAATTTTTTGGGCATTCATATATTACTACAACTTTTATTAATTTCTTTACAGAGAATATCTACTTCATTTTTGGTGGAACATTCTACAATAACCCGACCTTCAGAGACAGCTTTCATATTTTCTATGCCAATTTTTAATTTACGTGGGTCTAAATTTTCTTTCAAGATTTTCCTTGTAACTTCACTTGTTTGCTCTTTAATAATTGGTTTTACAATCGCCTTAAATGTTACTTTTTGATTAGTA
This sequence comes from Triatoma infestans, assembly GCA_011037195.1. Lineage (NCBI taxonomy): Eukaryota > Metazoa > Arthropoda > Insecta > Hemiptera > Reduviidae > Triatoma > Triatoma infestans. Next base: position 14,240 of record JAAEAF010010485.1, read on the forward strand.
TTTACTGACCTTTTAGCTGGTGTAATCACTTTCTCTGCATAACTTGGTCTTGCTGATGTTTCATCGTCTGCCAATAATTTTCGCTTTAAGTCACAAATTTGGGATTTGTAGTCATTATGCATATCATATAAAATTTGAGTAGCTTTTAAAATGTCTTTTTTTAACTCATTTTTCAAGTTACCACTCACTACCGTAACATTTTTTAATAAATCTATCGCATAAGAAAAACGTTGTTCACTTTCGTCCGCCATTTTTTCTGTGTGTTTGCTTCCTCTTTTGTGTGTGTGTGTGTGTGTGTGTACTAGGACTTAAAGAGTCCAGAGTTCATTATTAACCTTTGTATTGGGTTTTTCCATTCGTACCAGTGGCGGCTACTGGTATTCGCGATTGCGCAACTGAACCCCCCAGCTATTTGAAAAAAAAATAAAAAATTAAAAGTAACAAATTATCATATATTTATTACTTTCTCTTATTTTTATTTCGTATTTCAATTTCAAAAATATTTTCATTTTTATTTATATTACTTTCAAACATTGGTCACAGCAAAAATTGAATGAATATAGCTTATAAAAATTGAATCCTGATATAGTTTCAATCAAATCCATGTAAATGAATGAATGAATGATGTGAAAAAAATAATTTGTTTGTCAAATCCGAGGAGAATCGAACATAAACGAATAGGAACGTATATCACTATAGGAGCTCACTCTAATGTGTTGTTTAATGTATTGTGCATTTTTGTACGATTGTAGGTATACTGCGTGCACATATCAGGAGATGTATAAAGTATAGGAAGCAGGGGGTTCACAATTCGGTATCGCGCTGGAGAATTTAATATATATATATTTGTATATATAAAAACATTTCTTTGTGTTAGTGTAGAAACGTGTGTTTCCTATTAACTTTTTAAAATAAGAGTGGGGGATTCTTGCGCGATGAACGTTGAATACTAGCTAGCTGTAGTTGAACGAACTTACCCGATCTTATCCGAAGTTAGTTGCACATTCGATATTGCGCTGTAACGGCCGTTCGTTATTTTTTTGTGCGATGTGGCCTCTGCCAAAGTGTGAATTTTTATATTTTTTTCAAGCTTTTGGACTCGAATTGGTTTATTTTTTTAAATAATTATATTTTATATATTTTTCTATATTTATATTATTATATTTCTCAATATTAATTTTACATTCCTTCTGTTTTCAATTTATCATGTCACAATCTGTAGCAATTAATAGTGTTGAATATTTAATTAAAAATTCGGATAATTTAACTTACGTAGATAAAATTAGGATTAAAAATGCCGGTCCCCCGCGTCCCAACTTAATCATTAATACTAATTACAAAAACAGATAATTTAAAAAAAAAAATGTTGAACCCCCACATATCCAAGTCAGGAGCCGCCACTGATTCGTACAAACGTGCACTAACCTCTATGTGTGTGCACAATTTTTGCAATTTACTTTCTGATTAAATATATAAATATATATTTATTTATTTTTTTTTTGTGTTGTTTTACACTAACACTTGAAGGAAGGCATCCCCTATGCCCTTCTCATTTAACATAAATCTATTTATCGATCAATTATATATTGATAACAGTATATTGATTATTATCGATTTTTTATGAGGCAGTCACTTCTGTACGTTTTTCTGGTAAAACATTTTTAGAAGTTAGAAAGCGTATTTAAAATAAATCTATTTATCGATCAATTATATATTGATAACACATATCGCTTCCAGTATATATTGATTATTATTGATTTTTATGAGGGAGTCACTTCTGTAAGTTTTCTGGTAAAACATTATTAAAACTAAAAAAAAAAGTTAAAAAGTGTATAATATCTTAGAACAAATTAATTAGAGAAAGAAAAAATCATAGTTGGCCCCGCGCCTCTCGTAAAGATACGTATTATAGCGATTACACTGAAGTACAGAAGTACATCGATAGTTAGTAAAGGCTACTATTCTAATATATATATTTTTTTTTTCTTCAGGATACTTGGTATTTCCTACTAATAAGGGAAAAGGAAAGATTCTATTTCTTTGCGAGTGGTTCTCCTGCGTCCGCGTCGCCGGGGCTGGTAACCAGAAATTTATAGTTTTCTGTATATTTCTGGGCCGAGGGAGAAATCATCTAAACGCACCCAGAGAGGGAGCGGGGCACCAATCCGCTCTTTTCAGAGCGAAGGCGAAGCCTGTGAAGGCCTAGCCCATTGTAAATATTGTAAATAGTTCTATTTTAACTGTGTATAGTAGTTTAGGATCATTATTTATTTGTTATCGCATATTTATTTATTATTTACAATTTGTAAGAATGAACGGGGAAAAGAAGAAGAGTTTGTCGGTTGGACAACAAGTATGGGTATTGAGAACGGGCGGTCCAGTACAGGAGGCTACAGTATCTTCACTACTGAATGTAAGTGCTGCAGGAAGTAGTGTGGAACAAGAGCTGGTGCGCGTAGAGTGGATAGATGAAAACTCTGGTATCCTGTTGGGGAAGACTGTTCCAATTCATGATGTTTTTGTCAGAAGATCAGACACGCACACGAGATGCGATGCAGGAAATAATGAGACATGTAGTGGTACAAGAAGTAATGAGAATACGGACAACGAGAATGCAAATAAAGGCCCGGAAGCTGTTTGCTCTCTTTGCAAACTATCATTTAAAAACAATAGAGGACTGCGGCAACATATCTCTAGAAAACATCCTAAAGAGGCAAATGAAATCACATTAGGAAAAATTCTTAAGGGAGAAAAAGTATCTAGCAAGGGTCATGTTGCTAATAATCTACCTATCAATGAAGGAATTAAGAGCTGGGCCTCAATTTTCTGTGAACAACTTCAAAATTCCTTCGAATTTCAGTCAGAGAAATTTGACAAAAATGTTAGGGATTTCCTCATATTCCTCCGTGGTGCTAATAGTCATCTTCCTGGCCCTCAACATCCTGCGGTGAGATTCTACAGAGAAAGAAAGAAAAATATCATTAAGATGACAAGTAAAGGATCAGGTGCAGTCTCTAATCCCTGTCGCTCAAACAAGGCCGCGAAGAATGAAAGGAAACAGCAGTATGAGTACGAACTGGTACAGTATAACTATTATAACAGAAGGAAAAAAGTAGTGCAAAGTATAATGAACGCAGATGCACCCAAACTGTGCCCAATAAACATTAAAGAGATTGAGAATTTCTACAAAGCCAACTTTGAGGAATCCAATCCAATGCGGCGAGATCATTATGAAGAAAGGCCTACAAATCCAGACTTAGAAACAGTCTCTGTCCAAGCAGTGCACAAAGCAATAAAGTCAACATCGCTGGATACCTCTCCAGGGCCTGATGGTGTTCTCATTCGGACTGTTAAGGCACTTGATATTTCACATATTATAAAAGCCATAATCGAGATAATATTAAAAACCGGCCATATACCTGAGCCCCTTCGAGAGGGAAGAACTGTTCTCTTATATAAAGGCAAAGGAGCAGCTTCGGATATAACTTCATGGAGACCCATCACAATATATTCCATACTCAGACGTATCATAGAAAAGGTACTTGACAGCGAACTGAGACGGCAAATTTCATTTCATAGCAGTCAGAGAGGGTTCGTCAAAGGTCTCCCAGGCTGCCATGTTAATGCACGACTGATAGATGCAGTTCTAAAGGATGCCAAGAAGAACAAACGAGAGGGAGCCGTAGCGTTCCTTGACGTGACAGGTGTATTCGACAATGTCGGCCACAAACACATTGCCCTGACTTTGAAAGCCAAAGGAGTTTCAGAAGACCTGAGTAAAACCATTATGGCCTTCGTGGAGAATAACTTATAGAGTGTGTACAGGAGCTGTTAAAACGAACGCCATTGTCATACGAAGGGGAGTGCCTCAGGGCTGACCTCTGTCCCCAACTCTTTTCAATGCAACAATAGATCACATGTATAACGAAATATGTGATCCTCAAATAGCGAACCAACTGGGTTACAGACTTCATGAAGGGCGGATGCCTCTTATTTTGACTGGTTTTGCCGACGATCAGGCTATTACAGCCCGTAATGAGAAGGCAGCGGAGAGAGCGGTCGGTATGGTCCAAACAGCAATGAGGGAAATAGGCCTAGCAATCAACCCCAGAAAGAGTACAGCTCTATTATTGAAAGATGGTGCCCTTCAGAAAAAGAGGCTGCACCTTGAGAACGGTGAGCATATAGATTCAGCGGGCGAAAGTGACACCATTAAGTATCTGGGTTGCTCTTTTTCGGGCGAACTGGTGGTCAATGAAGGTGCAGTCCACAAAATTAACGATAACTTAAATAAGTTAACCATTTCAAGCTTACTTAAAGCCGACCAGAAGCTGAATGTACTTAACCAGTACGTTTTCCCCTCCATGACTTATCCCTTGCAGACTGCGCCGCTGACAAAGCTTACTCCATCTTTTCTCGAGGGGGTGGACGTTATCATTCGAAGGAGTGTGAAGGCCATGTTGGGACTTCCTGCCAGTACTTCTACAGCGATGCTATACGCTCCGCGCCGCTACCGAGGATTGGGACTGCTCAGGTGTCAGTGGGAAGCGCCACTGCAGCATCTGTCAATAGCCCAAAAGCTGTCTGAGGTTCCAGATGCTCAATTTCAGCTCGTCTTCAACTATCAAGAGGAAGAGGAGCTGTGTATCAGCCGTCTGGATTTAGATCCTGCAGAAGGAGACTCGGTACACTTTGGAGTAAGGAAAATAAGGCAGACACTTCGGGAAGGGGCATTTGATGAATGGGTGAAGTGCAAGTGGCAGGGAATTGGTGTTAATCATTTTAAAGAAGCTCCGCAAAGTAACCCAGTTGTGGTCAATAAACAGCTGCTTTCTGGCTCGGAGTGGATCAATGCCATAAAACTGAACGCGAACTACGCTCCTCTTCGTGGTGTTCCTGGTGTTGGCAACCAGGTGGCAGGAGATGTTGGACCCCTCTGCCGCAAATGCGGCCGAGAGCCTGAAACACCAGCTCACGTGCTGGGCAATTGTCCAAATAACATGCTTCTTGTCACTCGACGCCACCACCGAGTAAAACACACACTGATGGAGCTTCTAAAGGATAAAGACTATGAATGTTTCGAGGAGGTGTATGGCATTGACACCGAGGGGTCAACAAGGTATGCAGACATCATAGCATTTAAAAAAGAATCAAAGGAAGCACTGATAATTGACCCTACAGTGCGGTATGAGAGCAATGATAAGCACCAAGCCATGAACGTTCACCTTGAGAAGAAGTCCATTTATGAAAAGTGTATCCCCTACTACCAAGAAAAATTCAGGGAGCAATTTGGGGAAAGGGAATTTCAGGTCCGTGGACTTTGGTTTGGGTCAAGGGGCACCATACCGAGGATGACCTTAGACTTCTTCAAGGAGGTAGGCATTAATCAGGAGAATTTAGGGAGTATAGTGGAGTCCGTAATTATAGATTCTTTGGGGATAATTAACCACCACATCTATGGTTGACGGCGCTCTATGTACTCTTTTCCTAGGTACACGCTTAGACTCGCTTTTCCCCCTTAAAATTAGGGTACAAATGCATATGTTGCATGCATGACAACGTAGTGTTTTGTCTACACACTAAGGCTTTTTTTTTTTTTTCTTTTATTACATGTACATAAGGACTATACATACTATATTTATGTATATATATATATATATATTTCTCGTTAAATGTCTATTTTCAATGTCCTCGTGACTGATGAGTAGCTGTGTGTCCCAGCAACTCAACTCAGTTGAGCAGCCTCACTGACCAAGGTCGTGTATCTCGGTTATATTTGTTGTGTAACCTGGAGAACTAGTAGTTTTTGTACGGTTAATAATATATATTTTTTTCCATTCTCTCTTGCGCATCATATTACGCACCGATTGTATAGGAATTAATGAAAAAGAAAAACAATCTTGATTCAAAATAACTTATTATTTATACACTTAATTTTACACAGGTATGATTGATAATATAAAGCATGTTTCGATATCAGAGACATTTTCCGTGGTAGCCTGCTTCATTTTGTGGTCATCTGGTATTGTATATGTGTTTGTATTCTATATGAATTCTATCTAACCAAGTGTATTCTATCTAACCATGTATACGTCACAATGAATATAAAAATGCCGTCACTTAATTAGTGATGTATCATTCTTCAATTAATCTGCATTCTGCTTTTTCTTCTTCTTCGGTGAATATTTTAGATCTTATGTTATTAACTTTTCTTATAATTTCATTTATAATTAATTTTTTATTTTATTTTATTTCCGTATATATAAAAACGGAATAGTTATAATGCTGGCAAGAACCTTCTCATTTGTTTACGTTTGCGTGATTTAAGTTTATTATTATTGAATTTTCGTTTAGAAATTTATTATAAATACATTTTTATCTGTTTCGTTGTAAACAGAATTATTGAATTTTGTTAGATTTCGTGTTGCATTTAATTGTAAAATATTTACCGTAAATCCTAACACGTTTATTGTTAAATTCCCTTCTGGAATTTATATTTTCTGCTGTTTTGTTGTTGCTCGTAATCTGGTGTTTTGGCTTATTATCACGAACGACCCCATTATGGCACTCAAAAATTAACTGCGGTTTTATTTACCCGTCAGATTTCTGTATCTACGGCAACTTTAGAGTCAACAGTGACGCGTCTAGAGGCATTGAGTCCTGATAGCCCTTCCCTGCGTTTGGATGTTACTTGGTTGCTTGAGAAGCTTCGTGCTGACTATACTTCGGCCAATGAAAAGCTGCAACCCTACCTTAATTTGGAAGTTTTACCAGAAGGCCTAAATGAGGAAACATTATTGGCAGGCATGCATAAAATAGAGGAGTTGTTAGCGAAAGGCGAACTTCATGCTAACGGGGTTCTCTCTGCTGCTACTTCACATCCTCTTGCCAGCTCAACACACGTAGACCCTAGGTTGAGTTTAGCACGTAATTCTTTAAATCAAACATCCTTAACTTTGTCTGAATTGCCTCGTTTAACCTTGCCAAAATTTAACGGTACTTCCGATTGGGATGAATTTTATAACAAATTCATGACACTTGTTCATGACAACGTTATGTTATCCCCTAAACAGAAATTGCTATATTTGATTAACCATTTTGCGGGTCAGGCTTATGATAAAATTTCTAAGTTGCCCCTTAATGATGAAAGTTATGAAACTGCCCTTAAGGTTTTAACTGAGCGGTATCATAAAAGGAGGGTGATTGTTAAAAAATATTGTCGTAATTTGTGGAACCTCCCTAAGGCGGTGAGAAATTCCTCGGATTCTATTCGGCAATTAATTGACGCGTAGGAATTGAATTTTAGTTCTCTTACCTCACTTCAGGTAGATGAACCTTATCGTGTTATATACACTTACTATCTTTTGTCACAACTCGACGCCCCTATGAGGGAGAAATTCGAGGGTACTCTAAAAGATAAAATTCCGCAGATTGCAGAAATTATTTCTTTTCTGACTGACGTTGCTGAGCGAAAGGAAGAAGCCAATTCTGAGGATGTTCCAGTATTGGAAAGAGCTAATAGTCCAAAAGGGAGGTCCAAAGCTTCTAAGAATCGTAAGCTTTCTGATTTCTCCAAATCCAAGTATAATTCTGCTTCTTTAACAGCTCAAGCTTGACAATTAAAGTGTTCACTGTGTGGAGGTTTGCACCCCATTGTGCAGTGTTCAACCCTTCTTAGGTTGACACCCTCTGAGCGTTACATATTAATTAAATGGCACACATTATGTGCTGTGTGTTTGAATAAGAAACACCAAGGCGCTTGTGCTGACTTACAAGCCTGCGCAAAATGTAAATCTAGGCGCCACCATTCGCTACTCCATTTTGAGAGCAAATCTGTGAGCGCCAATGCACTTCCTATGCCTTCTGCACCTCATAATAATGAGGAAGGATTACCAGCTGCGGTCCCTTCTTCGGCCACTCCTGCGTCTCTACCAATTCTTCCATGCCTAGTAGTATATTGTTGGCTACGAGTTTAGTCAGACTTCAGGTGAGTCCAAATAATTATGTGGTGGTTAGAGCCATTTTGGATAGTGCTTCTCAAGTTTCTTTTATTTCTGAAAGCTGTGCAAACAAGCTTAAGGTTAACTTAGTTCACGAACCCTTCGTAGTGAGTGGTGTAGGTAGTACTTCCGTCCCTTCGTCTACGTCGTGCCACCTGGCAGTGGGTACCTTGAGTGGTGATTTCCCAGTCACATTGCTTTCATGTATTGCCCCAAATTAGTCGTGTGACTCCCTGCGTTGGCATCGCTAACCAAGTTACCAGAGCTACAGAAGGCTTGGTTCTCGCTGATCCCACCTTTGGAGTCCCGTCCAAAGTAGATGCGTTGTTAGGTGCGGACTTGACTGCTTCCTCTTTTGTGGGCCCACTTCGTCACCTGGGTGATGGCCTTCCTCAAGCCGTCTTTACGCGCTTTGGTTATGTGCTAATGGGTGCAGCACCAATTGCTTTAAATGGCAATGCGTGCAACTTCAATCAGTTTGTTCCTCCTCAGTCTTTGGTGCCTTCTGCTGAGGAAGACGATCTTTCCAGGACCCTGCGCCGTTTCTGGGAAGTGGAAGAACCCCCTCCCGCTCCGGCTGCTTTACCACCTGAAGACCAGCGCTGTGAGGAATTTTTCTTGCGGACAACTAAACGTCTGCCCCCTGGACGATATGAAGTTAGTCTCCCTTTACGACAGGAGCAATTGTCTTCCTTGGGAACACGAGCGCTCTCGCGTTTTCAAGCTTTGGAGCGCAAATTTGTTAAATATCCAGAGTTTAGGGAATTTATGCGTGATTACATAATCCAAGGCCATATGGCCCCTGTAACGACTGCCACTTTTCCTAAATATTATATTCCTCATCATGGAATATTTAAAAGCCATGGCGATAGGTCCAAAATCAGAGTAGTTTTTGATGCCAGCTGCAAAACTTCTAGTGGCTACTCTCTGAATGATGTTCTTATGACAGGACCCAAGCTACAGGCGTTAATTAGTAATATTCTAACTTTGTTTAGAATTTACCGCTTTGTATTTGTTGCCGATATAAAGCAAATGTTTAGGCAAATTCTAGTCAGGGAAGCCGATTGTGCTTACCAATGTATTTTATGGCGTTCAAATGTACTTGAATCTATCCAGACTTATGCTTTGAAAACAGTAACCTACGGACTTAGTTGAGCCCCTTATTTGGCCATCCGTAGTTTACATCAATTAGCTTGTGATGAGGCCGAGGCTTTCCCTCAAGCTTCTAAGTTAGTGCTTGAGAATTTTTTCGTTGATGACTTGGCTGCAGGTGCCCATACACTCGAAGAGGCCCAGGAATTGCAAAATGAAATTTTTGCCCTGCTGGCTAAAGGAGGATTTGTGCTGGACAAATGGGCCAGCAATCATCCCCAATTATGGAAAGCTACTTGTTTTAATGAAGTTGCCACTCATCTTATTGAACCTCAGTCTGTTTTAGGTCTGGCCTGGAAGCCGAACCCTGATGCATTTGAATTACCTGCCGCAGAAATGGTCTTTGCTGAGGATGCCCCGCTGACCAAACGTTCGGTCATGGCTCAAACTGCCAAGTTATATGACCCCTGTGGCTGGATTGCTCCAGTAATATTCAAAGCGAAATGCTTTCTGCAAACGCTTTGGCGCAATCATTTAGACTGGGATACTCCATTATCTGATGACCTGCCCCAACCCTGGAAAGGCTTTGTGGCCATGTTATCAACAAGTTTGGCAGAAATAAAAATTGCGCGTCCTTTGGGTTCTGCGTCGCCACCCATACAGTTACACGGGTTTGCTGACGCCTCCCAACTTGGATATGCTGCCGTCTTATATATTCGGTCAGCTTCTCAACAAGGCTTATGTTGCACGCTTTTGACTGCCAAAACTAAGGTAGCCCCTCTAAAGTCGATGACTATGCCGCGCCTTGAACCTTCAGGCGCACATCTTTTGGCTAAACTAGCTCACCATTTCCGGGAGCTGTTAAGCCGTCATATGTCCATTGACAAAATATTTTTATGGACGGATTCTGCTATTGTCCTGGAGTGGATTAAAACTCCCTCCTACTTACTTAAAACCTTTGTAGCTAACCGGGTGGCCCAGATTTCTGAACTAACAGAAGGTGCCAAGTGGTCACATATCCCCGGTGATGTCAATCCAGTTGACCTTGCGTCGAGAGGTTGTTACCCTAATGAGTTAATTTCATCTCCAATGTGGTGGACAGGACCTCCCTGGTTGTACGAGTGTGAGGAATTTTGGCCTTCCATGCCACCTCCTGCCATTGTGGATGACCAGTTTTTAGAATTAAAACCGGTAGCTCCCTGTTCTTTGGCAGTCACTCAGTGTGACGCTCAATTATTTTCATCAGTTTCTTCTTGGGACAAATGTCTGCGTATTGTAACGCTCATGATCAAGTGGTTTCCGTCAAGGCTCAAGGGCAATAATTTGACTCCCTTAGAATGCCGCAGATTGGCCCATCACTATCTTATGCGCTACATACAGTTAAGCGGACTCCCCGAAGATTTATTTGCCGTTAAACGGAATAAACCTGCGCGAACTGCCATTCAACGGCTAGTTCCCTACATAGACGATTTTGGTTTAATGCGCGTCAGAGGTCGGTTGACCAACGCCCTGAATTATGAAGGTCAGCATCCCATAATTTTGCCTAAGAAACACTATTTAACTGATTTGTTAATTCGTCACACCCATATAAGGCTAGGCCATGCTGGACCTTCTCAGGTTCAATTCCAGCTATCTCTTACATACTGGGTTCTGGCTGCGCGCCAAGTAATACGTACTATAATTTTTAATTGTGTGGAATGCTTCAGGGTAAATCCCCGCAATTCTCCACCGTTAATGGCCGATTTACCACCAGAACGTGTAAATCCTGCCCCAGTGTTCTATCACACTGGAGTTGATTACTGTGGACCTTCTATTGTGAAGCCTTATTCTTTACGCAAGGCCCCCTTAATTAAAATATACTTATGCATATTTGTTTGCTTCGCCGTAAAGGCGGATCATCTAGAGGTTGCCCTAGATTTGTCCACTGATTCCTTTTTGGATGTGCTGAGACGCTTTATTAGTCGTCGCGGATGCCCGAAACAGTTATTTTCAGATTGTGGTACCAATTTTAAAGGAGCAGAGCGTGTTCTAAAGCGCGACTTTCTTAAGGATCCTTTGAACAATAAAATTGTTCAGAATTTTGCGGTGGGGAATAAAATTGAGTTTTCCTTTCTGCCTCCGGCTGCCCCATCTATGGGTGGTTTGTGGGAACGTGCGGTCAGATCCACCAAATTTCATCTTAGGCCAGTCATTGGGGCTAATATTCTTACCTTATCCCAATTTACTTCGCTTGCAACACAAATAGAAGGGATTCTTAATTCTCGCCCTTTGGCGGCAATGCCCTCTTCACCGGTGAGCTTCAACCTCTCACTCTGGGACATTTTATTATTGGGCGTGCCATTACTGCGCCTCCAGAACAGGACTGCGCTGAACTTAAAGATGGCTCCCTGCAACACTATAAATTGATCCAATCCTTAACTCAACGCTTTTGGAAGCAATGGCGAATGGAGTACCTTGCTACCCTTCAATCTCGTGCCAAATGGTTTCACCCTGGCTCTAATTTAAAGGTAGACGACGTGGTAGTGGTCGAAGAACCGAATTGTCCTCCTCGCCAATGGCCTCTTGGCCAAATTATTAAGGTTTATTCAGCTCCGGACGACGTTGTTCGTAAGGCTGAAGTTCGTACCCTATCGGGTACTTATCTGCGTGCGGCAAGCAAACTTTATTGTTTGCCTACTGCCAACTAACCCCACTTATTAATATTTACTTAGTCCAGTCACCATTTATAAAATCTGCATATCGTAGGGACTGGATTACTAAATATATTTATCACTTTATCTAATTAAAGGTTGAACAAGTTCAACGGGGGGGTGTGTTCGGTATTTATCTAAATTTAAATTTGCCGCCGTAAAAAATTTAATAACTAAATATAAATTGATAACTCTATAGGCTGTGT
>JAAEAF010010486.1:0-16538 GCA_011037195.1 Triatoma infestans
TTTAACACATATACAGGGTGTCCATGAAATGTGGGCCGCTACATGAAATGGCTATACACTACATATCAAAATGAACAAAAAAAGTATAAACATATGTCCGTAAATCAGCTATTTTCAAGTTACAGCCATATTTGTGTAGAAATTGAATATTATTAATATAAATCGTAATTTTAATATTAACTATATTATTACTTTATCTTATTCTTGTTTTTTGTTTATTATTTTATCTTTAACCATAATCAAGTATTTAAGTAAACAAAAGTATAACAATGGTGTAAAAACAACTAAATAATTAATATTAATATTTCGTTTATTAATTTTAAACAGAAAGAACAAAACACAAGTTTCTTGTGTTAGTTAAATCAAATGATTATTTCTTAAGTTAATTACTATTCGAATTAAATTAGCGAGCTAATTAGATCACAAAATGATTAGTGAATAATGAATAGTAAAAATGGAAAGTTATTCGAAAGCGGAAATAGTAGGGCATGCACGGGGTTTGGACAAAAATCAATCGACCCTTTTCACATTAAGATTTTTAAATTTTTTCTTCCTAGGAGGCTCTAGAGCTCACTGTTCGATGATGGACAGTGAAGTCTGTAGCGAGAGAACACTGTCCGGAGGCCGGCAGTGCACTGAGAAGGCTCCGGGCGCTAATGAACATAGATGTTGAAGCGGCTTAAATTAAAAGAAAAAAAAAAGATTATGATTTCTGAGAAATCTCAGGATCTGGGAAAAATATTCTTGGGAGGATATATCTTCCTCCACCGCCGTCTCAGGCTTCCAAATCTCCTCTGGCTGATAGTATCGGTGTACGGTGTATTGGAATCTCCCATCTCCCCCATGACGCAGATTCTGCAAATCCTATTGTGTTCCAGGCCCAGCTCCTGCAGGTGCCCCATGAGGACAATCCCGTGAATAGCTTTATTATTACTCAGACTGATGCACGCTTCAGGTCTTTTCTGGTTTATAATTGCCCAGGCAATTCTTAGCTTGCTTTCAGTCCTGAAAAGAGTGTCCAGAGCAGTGATAAATAAATTTAATATTCAACAAAACAATGTAAATTGCAGAAAGACAAAAAGCGTATGAGTGTTTCACACGTGATTTTTTTCTTTTTCTTTTAAATAATTCTCAATCTAATCGTTTACAAAACGATTTTTGAATTGTATCTGATTATTTTTTTTTTGTTTTTGTCACGTTTATAAACTTGTTAGTTGTTTGTACGATTTTTTTTTTTGGTTTTTTTTTCTTACCTCATTTAGATAGAAAGTTGTGCCAATGGGCAGAAGCCGGAAATCAAACTTCCTTAATTTAATTTGTTACTTTAACCTTTGACTTAACTGTTTGACACTTTTAACAGGTGTAAATAAATACACACATACATATATAGAAGTGTGTGTATTGAAGTGGCTTCTCTTTCGATTCTACACAAATATTTTTTTATTTGTATTATATTTCATAATATTGCCTAAAATTAAATTAAATATACAGAAATAGCATTAGAAAATTTATCTGTTTGTTTTTCGTTAAAATGCTAAACGGAATTTATTATCAAAATCTAAAGATGTTTCTGGGCTGGCGAGAAGTGTTTAAATTAAATTTGAAATATCTCCTACAATAAGATTTTTTTTTAGATATTTCTTTGACCCCCCCCCCACCCCCCACCCCCCCAAACGTAGTATATATAAACTATCATACACTGCAATCTATGAAACCATATCGAAGCCTAAAAAAAATATCGATATCTGTCATAATGATTTTTTGCAATTAAGAATATAGTTTCACTTCGATAATTACGAGTTTTACATGCTTATATAGACCCACTGCAATTAGATTTGTTCAATTTATAACAACTTTACTTAAGCTAGTAAAATCTAGTAAACATAAAATAATTATTTTTATTAGTAATAAACATTTTTTTATGTAAAGATGAATTGAAAATTTACTAAATTTAATTATTACCATAAATTAGAAAAATCCTTTTTTTTTTTTTTATATAATTTTTTCGTAATATTCTTCCACTTAATTAACGAGCATTGTGTGTTTATTTATTTTGTTTCTTCCTTCGTTAGCAGCTGATTGATAAATATAAAAATAAAGAAACAACTGAGAAATGTTAAGAACTAGTGTGCGTGTTCCACATTACAACATAACATATACATATATATAATAATAATAATAATAAGTATATTATATAATGACTGCCACTATTTTTTTTTAAACACGCCAAGGTCTGTAATTTTCTCTCTCTTTCTCATAGTAATATTACTTGTCTGGCTTTTATTATTCTGCAACTTTGTATTTTATTATATTTGTTAGTTTTTTTTAAAAAAATCACCAAAGTATATGTTTCGTGAATGTTATGTAGGTCCTGTTGTTATTTAATTATTTATTTTTTTCCGGATATTAGCATTCATATTTTATAGACAAATGTTACTGTGTCACCTTGACTTTAATTAATCCATCTTTCTAAAAAGAATAGCTTCAATGATAATCTCATTGTACAAGATAATCTTTTTTCTACAACGAACGAAATCTGATTATAAATCATTCCACGTGCTTTCAACGTTTTGTTGGCAAGATATACCATAAATATATTTTCTATAACAAGTTGCGTAATGTGGACAATTGAATATTCCATTAAAAATCCATTACTAAATTTATACTTTTAAATTATTAAAAATTAAAAGTCATCCAGTGTTGCCAGTTTTTAATTGAACCTATCATAACTTTTTGATGAAGTGGATAATAGGTATATAGGCTAATAGATATATATCCAATAATATTTAAAATAAAGTACAAGTTTTTAAATTAAACATTTTAAAAAGTAACGTAACAATAAATTAATTATCAGAAAACTTAATATAATTTTACGTGACTTTAATCTTATTTTTTTTTTTTTAATCTTTCAGAAGATAACCTTTCTTTTTTCAATGGACCATATTCTCTTAAAGGTTACCATATGCTTATCAATTTCTATATTATTCAGTTGTAGTAGAAAAGATATAATACATCTTTTTGTGTGTATTCGGATGTACTCAAGTGGCATTTTTAATCTCTCATGTCTTATTTTTGTAACTGTTGTCCATCCATTTCTTCTACATATCTCAGAGTTCAACTAGCGGTATTTATATCATCGTGATTAGTATTTTGCTGGGGGGGGGGATTGAGATTTTTAGTATTTTTAAAAGCGCTACCTCCTTCTAGTTGGTCGAAATTTATCCCCCTTAGAGATCTTTCTCATTTAGTCAAAACGAACAAGCCGGGGTATTATTTGTTCTATTAACAAACTTTTGTACTCTAATCTTCAAAACACGATATCAATAGACATTTGGCATCTGACACACACACACACATACACACACACACCTTTTGAATTTTTGGCGATAATGAAAGTGAATTTTCAAAAGTACTAAAAGTTAAATGCTTTATTTATTTTTGAATAATATATATATATATATATATATATATATATATTGTTTTTAATTTAAGGCGAGTCAACATCTATGGTCAGTGGCGCCACGAGCCTTCTCAGTGCACTGGTAACAGTGAGCTGCATAGTCTCCTACAAAGAAAAAATCTAAGGGCAGTATAGCTGGACTCGAACCCGGGACCTCCGCATGAGAGTCCAGCACGCTATCCACTTAGCTATACTCAGCCCTATAATTTATTTGTTTAATAATTTTGTTTCTTCACTTGGTTAATTACTGAATTACTGGTGAATTACTAAAGGACTTAATTTTAAAATGCCTTTCGATAGACATAGTATTTAATATATACTAATTGTTAAATTTTAACCATACTTTATACTGATTCTTTTCTGGTGTAATATACGCGATACACATAACACTATAACCTTATAACCTCCCACATACAGTTAACCAGTGTTGTTTGTGTTATAAACATACCATTGAAATCATCTTTCTACACGAATTGATTGTAAACCTTACTTTGACAATTGATGAAAATCCGTAACCGGTCAAAAACAAAAAAACAATGTAGCATGCTACAGATAAAATCATGGACTTTATTTATTTATTGGTTACCTTTGAAATAAAAGGGTCAAACCGTTTGTTCCAACTATGATAAGCACTAATAATTAATAGGTTAATCAATAAAACTTTTATCTGAAAAATTTTTCCTGCACTTATTGTAAATTATACGAAAATTGATATGTACTTATTACCTTAATTCTAATTCAGGGTTTATCTATTTGAACGTACATAAGTCAGTGTGACAAGTAAACGGTAGCTGTGAAAAACCAACGCTTTACACTCGCATTTTTACTCATTTTTTCCGAAAACAGGTCAATTATTTAAAAAAAAAAAAAAAAAAAGGGCTTGAAAACAATTAAGAGATTTAACTTTTGAGAATGTGTTCAGATGAAAAGAGAAAGGTAACTTTAAGAAAGGTTATAGAAGAACGTTAGGTTAATATTTAATAATTTTAACGATTGCTGATTAAATAAAAGTATTCAATTTAAGAACTTATTCTATGTATATTACTTATTCTTAATTATAATATTATAATTTTAATTGATTCATTTAGTGTTTAAAATTATATTACATCTTTATACATTGATTTTTTTAAACGAATAATTTTATCACATTATTTTATTGTTGAGGAAAATTACTTTTTCTCAAATTTCCTTATTTATTGTTAAAATGACAATAAATATTTTAGTTTTCCAATATTCCATATTATTAACCTTCGGGCTACAATTATATGGCAATATATATATATGGATTGTTGTTTTCTTATGTTTATTTGCCATATTTAGAATTGAGTGTATAAACTGAATTTGCTCTGTGCAAGTCTGTGTTATCACACAGCCTGATAAACGCATCCTGAAGATGGGCGAACGCCCGAAATCGGTCGATGACCACAAAATGAAGCAGGCTACCACGGAAAATATATCTGATGCTTTCCAGCTCTGCGGAACCAACCGCCACAACAATTTTTATTAAATTTATAAATGTTCTCTATTCACCTTTTTATAATAATATCATTTATTAACTACTTTGAAATAGTTAATAATAGAAGTTAATTAACTTTATATAATTGATTACATAATTCAATTAATTTCTGTTTTGTTTATTCATTTCACTTTATTTATTCAAGTAATTTATAATTCAAAAATAGAATTAGATTATTTTGACATGTATCTATTGTTAAAGCTTTTGGCAACGTTTCTGCCAAAAAAACAGGTGTTTTTAATTTTTATTAAAAAAATATTTATAGCTTATTATAGGAGATGGTTTACTTTGTATATATAACATAATGAAATATCCAAACATCTTTAAAAGTTTTTAATTTTTTTTATTTCTTTTGAAATGAGTTTGTATGAGTATTATTTAACTGGAACACCCGCAGGGATGAGAACTGTCAGACTCTATGATCAGAGATAATATTTCTGAAAAAGTTTAAAATATATATACAATATGAAAAAACTTTCTCTAACTGTTGAGAAAGTATTGGCGATTTTGTCAAGCTTTTTTCTAAATTAATTTTTCACCAGAAATACATTTTTGAAAACATTTAGAATGCGAAAAATATGTAAGAGAAGAGTAAGAGAAAGTATTGCAATCGTGTCAAATTTTCAGAGTTTACACCGGAAATACACGTTTTGAGGTTTCCTGAATAAAAAAAAAATGGTTTTTTAGAAACTGGTCTGTGTACATACATACGGTACACGTGTGTGTGGTATATATGTCAGCATTTATTTATGGTAGCTCTTCAAATTTTAATTTAAACTCACTGGGTTACTTACTTATTTTTTGAAAAGGTCTATAATGCGTTATATGATTCCGTCACGAGTTTTTAACATTGAAAATGTTTTATGGGAGATAATTTGATAAAAATTGTGATAACATCTTCCCGAATGAATGGCGAACATTAACGGAGACAGTCGAACCAGTTAACAACATTAATAATACTGCTAATCTAAGATATACTACATTAATCAGATATAATACTACACTAATCAGTGATATTTTCCCTGATAGCCTCCTTCTTTTGGTGGTCATCGACCAGTTTGGGGCGTTCGCCCATCTTCAGGATGTTTTTGTCAAAACAGTGTGTTTACATAGACTTGCACAGAGCAAATTTAGTTGGTACACTCCGAACCGCAACAACTATCTGTTCGTATTTGTATGACCAATTTCGAATTCAAACTGTGTATGTTTGGTATAAACGTGAAACTTGAGTAAATACAATAAAGTATTGTTAAAAATTAACTCGGCGTGGTTTTTCTTGACTTTTCTTCACATTTAATCTGTGTAGATGAAATTATAGAAACTTAAAAAAAAAAAAAACTTTGACGTATTCACAATTGGGATAACCAGTAACCAAGCATTTGTGTTTTATTTTTTGTGTTTACTTTTGTTATCTTCTGGACAGGTTTTTTTTTTAAAAAAAAACAATAAATATTTTAACGTTTGATTTTTTCTTGAAAAATGGTGTTTGTTTTAAGAATTTATATCGTAATAAATGATGTATTTTTGAAATTCTCCCCCACCGAGCAACTTGGAATGTAGGAAAAACAATTGTTAACCATACATGTATGTATAAAGGGGCTTAACAGGTAGTAGTGCAGAAAGGACTGAATAGACATGAACAGACAACATGCATTTTCATGTTTATACGTGATTAAACTCAAGTTAGAATTGAAATGAGGTGTTATGTAGTTTTTTGCCGCATTATCGATGTTAGATAGGTACTATAATTACTGTAAGCAAACAGCAGACAAAATTCTATCCTTGAAATAAGCTAAACACCCCATAGCGGATCTCCAGTCGGGAAATATATATATATATATATATGGGTAGTGAAAGTGCTAATAGCTTTTAAGTTTCCCGATTATCTTTCACCTCCGATGGACCAGAAACTACGAGTTGCGCCATAAATTCCCTTTATTAAACCATCTAAATAATAAAAAAAAAAGTAGGTTAACGTTATAGTGAAAAAAAAAAAAGTTACAGCTTTAGGTTGGTAATTAGCGCTGTGAATTTAAAACTGTGACAGCTTCGGGGGGAGGGGTCATTGATTTTCTTCTATAGAAGAAGGGATGAACTGTTGGCTTGATAGTAATTCATTTCTCTTTTAGCTTACTACTTTGAAACAAGAAGATCATCAATATTGTTGTTTTAGGGTTTTAAGCTGTTATTAGAGTTTTTGAATTTTAATGTTCTTAATGTTAATGATATTTTATTATCATATAAAAAAATTAAAAATAAAAATTACTTCAAACAAATGTAATGTGCGGTGGACAGAGAAAAATTGAAGATAAGAAGAAGTACAGTGACTGACCACTGAATATATTGTTTAAGTAAACAAGAGTACTGCAAGGACTCTTACACTATTTATATGGAAAGAGTGTGGTAGCGTGAAAGAATGACAGACTGAGCTGGCAGAGTGTTGGTGATGATGTTCTCTTGATGGTTGTTTGTGTGTGCAATATTGAATCACAGACTTTCCCTTGGTTGAATGTCCTCTGGTTGAGTGTTTTATTTATGAATATTACTTTCCTCTTCTTCTATATAACTTCTCCTTCCAATTTTCCAAGGATGTTAGCTAGGCGGATCTCAATTTCTCCTACGGTTAGAATTTGAATCGCTGGTTGTGGTAGGGAGATGTGTCATGCCTCATATGACGTATTGAGTGACGTAGCTGTTAATACAATTAATTGCAATATTCACAAAGTTTCTTATAAATTAAAAATTTATTCAACGTTTAGTTGTTCTTAGTGGTGGGGGAATAGATTGTTTTTTTCAGCAAATAACAGGAAGTGATTGAGATTGCACTAAGCTTAGCAGTCAGTAACCATTCAACATTTAATGCCATATATTTCGGATAAAAAAGTATTTCAAAGAAACCTCACAGAGGGAAAGAAGTGGGGAAAGAACCTCACAGATCTGTACTGTAACACTTGCATTTCCGGTTAACCGATTCCTTCAAACTCTAGAAATCCTGTCAATTCATTTTTATTCCATTGTGTTGGTGTAAGAAGGAGTAAAAGGAAAAATACAAAATTATGTAGTGAAGCTTTATATAATTGTAATTGTAATTGTCAGGTGCATGTGTGATAATAATACAGGATTTGGTGTATTATAACATTTACTGTACATGTATAATATTATAACCTTGAAATATTATTCTTTTACTTGTTAAACTTATTTATTTTCTGTTTGTTTGATTTAAAAAAAAAAACAAATTTTTTTTTTCGTTTTAGATTGAACTTAAGATCAATTTACATTACATTTGCATTTTTTTTGTTTGCTGAATATTTGTTTTAATAAAAGAAGTGGGAACAATATTATTAGACTATGATGACTATAACAATTTGTTGGAGGCTTCTTTCTTTATTGATTTCGTCTTCTAATCAATCTCAAATTCAATTTTCCAATTGAAATTGATTTTCTTTTTAGTATGAAAAATAAAGAAATATAAATATCTTAGTGAGAAAATAAAGCGGAAATTGAGATGTCTGTAGGGAAAATGTGATTTGGCAGCTGTAGAAGCATTGACGTCTTCTGGGGACTTCGGATTGAAAGGACTTATTGCTCGGTTATGTTGGAACTTTTGACTGATTTGTTTTGTCTAGTATAGGGTCTTTAAATATTGATTGATTAAATATTGATCAGTTTTATATTTTAATTGTTGCCTTCATCTTCCTCTAATACATGTAGTATATTATTTAATATTTATGTTTTTTTTTGTGTAGAATTATATTAATATGTGGAAAAAAAAAAATTGGCCCAAAAATTAATTTGAACTTTGATGGTGTTTGTTTTTGATCCGGTTCGTTTGTGCGGAATAACTAACTATATCTATCATATGAAAGCCAATGTATATAATCTAGTGCCGCGACAGACATTTTATCCCAGTTTCATACTGACATTTTTATCAGTTTTATTATGCTTACTGTGAGGTTTGAATTTTTACTTTTTCTTACTCCTCCTAGTAAGAGGAAGTATTGTAATCGTGTCATAGCTTTCACCGGAAATATCCGTTTTGTGACCCACTGAGTCCAAAAAAGTGGTTTTTAGCACATGGTCTGTGTGTGTGTGTGTGTGTGTGATTGTGTGTCTATGCATGCATGTGAAGAGCATAGCTAAAAAAACAAAAATCATAGAATGTTCTAACTTCATAATCCGTTTAGATATCACGATGGGATCCGACAGTAGGTATCTATCAAAATTCCTCTACCGGAATTGATAGAGGAATTACTTTACTTTACTGATTGTTGTTTTTGTTTCATTTTCTTACGATTTTCTTGAAACTTTTTTAATTCAATGCCTCAGTTATATATATACTGTATTAAAGGTAATGCAAATGCCCTTTGTTAGTAAATTAAAAAAAAAAAAAAAGTTATATTTTCATGGGCTAATATTAAACTAGAGATAAAAGGAGTTAAAAGTTGTGCAACGGGATGTTTTGCAGCAGTAGAACTTAAAATAGAAATAATCATACCAGCAATTCTTGAATAGGTTCTTTTTTTTTTAAAATACTCTTTAAATACCATTTAAAAAACTCTTAATTCATAAATTTCGCAATTACTAATTAGAAGAACTAAAAAATTAATTTAGTATAAAATTATATTTTAATTAATTATTTTTAATTAACGGAAAAAGATTTAATAATGTTACAAAAAAAGAAAAAAAAGAGTGAAGAAAAATACTAGTCTTCTAGAATAATTAATTTAATGTTATGTTTATGCGTGAAATGTATATAAAACATTAAAGAGCTGTTTCGTCGCACATTATTTATTCATGATTCAATTTAATATTTATATGTTTATCGAGTGGAGATATTTAATACTTCAAAGCAAATTTTCACATGATTTAATTCAGTCAATAGAGAGAGAGAGAGAGAGAGAGAGAGAGAGGTTGCTATGGAAATGAGATCTTCTTTTTTTTCCAACGAAATATATGATTTTCTTTTTTTTTTAAGTTCCTTCATTAAATCATTTTTTTTTTAAAAACGATACAAGAAATTTTTTTTTTTTATATATATTTTCTCTTACAGATTTCAAAAAGAAAATATTATTGCGATGTATTCAATTTTTGGAAATTGAATTATCGCTGGAAATTCATATTTCGAGAGGTCCTGAATATGAAAACCGTATTTTTGATGAACTGTCGTCTTGGTATGGAATACGATATCTCAAAGGAAAAAAAAACAAAAAAAAAAAAAAAAAATCGCAAGAAGTTCAAACTTTTGATATTCCGTTTTTTGTATCAACAACCATAAACCAAGGGATTTTCTTGGACAATAATTCCCAACGATTTTCGCTTTAATTGTACCACATTGACAACACATATTTTTGAATGCCAATAAAATTTGATTTGAAATATTTATCTTGGATAATTGAATGTGAGGAGGGTAGCGCTATTATAACGTTATAAGATTTTTTCTGAAGCACACAATGTATGTAAATTCTTTGCAAAATATGTTTACGAGTTATTTTTTTTTTTTTGGAGAAATTTTCTCGAATTTTCTTTACACTAGAAATATTAACTGCGCAAATCAAAAATCTATCACTTTTATTGGAAACAAATTTTTTTTTTCCGGAATTGATTTTTTTCCGGATTCAAAATGGATTCAATTGGACTGGGAATTCTATGTGAGTTTGGTTTAACATTTAAAATTGCCATTAGTATTTTTGCTGGGAGCTGATATAGACGATGTAATGGACCTTAATGACTCCGCACTTCCCTCAAGTTCAAAAAGATTTTTCGTTACCTCAAGTTCGTAGTGGGGGGGGGGGCAAACTAAGGAGCGGCATACGGGAATGCTGGAAGGAAAAGTTAAAGAGAATAGGGGGGGCTAGTCTTAGGCTCTGTTTAAAAAAGGGTATCTGACCACTCCTTTCATTGAATCATTTCCTAAACGCTTTAACGTCAACCATGAAACATTCAACGTTCTTTTACCATCACTCTGCCAGCCAGTCTGTCACTCTTTTCTCTCGCTATTCATACTTGCACTCTAAAATATTACACTGTACAGTCCTTGCTGTGTTTATTATTCGCACTTAATTCAAACAGTGTCCAATAAGTCTTAACTTTACTTTCAACTTTTTCTTCCGAACACCCTCTCATTCAATAATCTTATGCTAAAAACCAAAACTATAAACCCATTAACAACGCTAATCCACTAAACAACCAAAAAGTAACGCTAAACAATTTTAGTGAAAATACTATATTTGAAGCAAAAATTATACCTAATTTAGAATGACGCAATAATTGCAATAAGAAAAAAATGAGGAGAAGGTCGTTGTGAATGTTTCACATCATATTTATGTATTTAGTTCTGTTTTGCTTGATATTTTATTCTGCACGTTTCATTGTTGATATATATTATACGTGCGTTTACATAGAAAATACTGTTAAAACAGTGAGATTTTGAATAAAAAAAAAAACCTTTTTTTAAACCGATAATCTGTTAAGTATTAGTAATAGCAATAAACAAACAAGATTAAAAAATTGAATTTTATTTCAGTTAAAAATTGGGTCCATTGATTTCATTGTGAATCAGATAATTCATAATAAAATATAAATTAACAAGGTTATTGCAAATTCTTATTTAGTTTCTAATTGAAACATTTTTTCTTGACATTTCAAATTTATAATTAAACATTTGGTTGCGTATAATATTATGCAGCATAAGGTAATACATTATGATTGTTTTTCAAAAAGTATCTGCAGTGCGTTGTGGGTCGTATAATATATATCCTCCTATGGATATAGACTTCCCTGTGGTGCGTCACACATGATCTTTAGTTACCGTCGTTTTTGATAGCATCTCACTTGTAGTGGGCTGACTGAGGGTGTAATGCTTAGTTTATGTGCGCATATAATGGGTTTGAGAAGGAGAGAAGTTTGGTTAGATAGATATATAAACTAGAAGTAAAGATGAACACTGTATAATAGAGAAGTAGCACTTTGCACTAGAATATATAAAAGGGTAGTGAGAGGTAAAGAGAAAGGTTGATGACGCGTTGTGACTGCTGTATGAACTCTGTTGCAAGACTGTCGATAGAACCCTTCTTAAGGCTGACACAGCTGTATTTAAACAGCTTCTCCCTTTCTAGTCTGGCATAAACGAGAAAGTGATCCTATCTCTCTCTCTCTGCTTGGGATCCCCTCTCTTCGGATCCTATTACTCACAGAAGGGGGTTCTAATGCGATTGGTGTTTTACATTCATAACTATTGTCTCTTTACTTTTATTTATTTATTTATGTTTTGTTTATATAAAGTTAATTTAAAACATTAATTAAAATATCGATCTTTAAAAAAGGACGATGAAATCATTAAAAATCGATAATGAATATCATCGTCATCAATGGCATTGATTATATCGATCGGCAAGTTTGATTTTTTGAGTTTTTTAAAAGCTTTGTAAAAAAAAAATAGAATTCCTTAAAAATAGCAAGTTGAATTTGGTGCGAGTTGATTTTATCAATTTAATTTATTTACCTATTACATCATTTAATTACGAAAATAAATACAAAATCCCTGGGATATTTGAATAAGCTTGTTGTTCTGTGTTTTCTGTTATTATTACAAATTGAACAACTAAATTCTCATTTACTCTTTTAACAGTAATGATTTAAATTCATCTACAGGCGCATGTATATAGACCCCATTACAAATTTCTTCGGATATTTAATTAATTGTTTTGTTCTCATTAAATTACATTACCGTGTGAATTATTTGATTTGCTCTCACAACTAATAATTAAGTAAAAGTAAACATATGTTGTATATATAATAGTGTAGTGTATATGCGATGATTTCATGATTACTATTATTTGCCATTAATGTAAATAGTAATTAGTGTCACATAATGATGTTATATGAGTGGATAAACATTATAGAGTACCGTAGTATATAATTCTCTGCATCTAAAAGGAAGATATGCTTTAACTTCGTACCTCTGGGGCTCCGTAACGTATTATACATATATCATAGAAATTACAGAATATAGAGCAACTTTCTTCCGTGTTTCTATTGTCTTAATTGTGCTTGATTTGCCTTAAAAACTCTTCGATAGGAAAATTCGTTGTTTTTTGATTAATATTTTACAGATCAGTGACATATTGTCGGTGATTCTTTTTGATTTAAGAAAGAAACTAATGCGATAGTTACAGATTTTTGAAATGGAGATCTTCACTGTGATTACATATTTTGAAATCCTCTAAGTACGATATTTTTTTTTAGCGAATCTGTTCTGGTTTAGAAGTAAGATACAAAAAAAAATATTTCAAAACACGATAAAATTCCCCATGAAGCTTCATAATATTCCGTTTAATCTTGTCAATAAGGTTTTTTTGGTAAAAAAAAAAAAATCCATCATCCGGAAGTACGACTTTAATGAATTAATTTTTTTTTCTTTCAGTTTTTCACCTTTTTTTTTTTTGAAAATGGTCCAACAATTTTCTTTAAATTTCGTGTACTGTCTACCCTCATAAATGCCTATAATTTTTTTTGGCTTCAAGGAAAGTTGACTTTTTTTTTGGTGCGTTAAGCTTTTCTCTAAAGTACCATTCCAGTATAAAGTAATGTGACTGTAATTTTCATGATTACAACTTTCTTGAACAACGGTTTTCTCTAAACTTGATATATATATATATATATATCAAAGGTTATTTGGGTTTTTGTTCATTGTCTCACCGCTCTCTACTGGACTGCATATTCCGATTCTACCTAGTTTAATAGTATTCAAAGAGAGAGTATTCGTAGCAGAGAAAGAGAGACAAAATGGCAGGACCACTCTCTCGGACTAGAGTGGGAGAAACCACATAAATACAGCGGCGGGAGACAGAATGAGAACAGTTCTCATACTGCTAACTTCATATAGCCAATCACTACGTGTCATTATCCTTTACCACTCTACCATACTCTATCATTTCAAGTGTAAAGTCCAGGCAGTCAGTGTCACTTGTCATATTATACAGTGTTAAGTATAAAAAAAAAAAAATAATCATTAATATATCAATATAATAAATTAATGTGTTAAAAATATGTTATCATTAATTATTAGGATATAATAATAAATAATGTATCCTATTGAATATTATATTAAGCTTTAGTATCCTTATAATATGAGTAAACTAAATATTATTTTTTTTCATTAAAATGTTAAAAATTTTCAATTATTTTTCTATGTTAATATTACGAACTAGTTAATTTAAAAAAATAATATTTTCAATGTTAATAATTTAATATTTTTTAATGCTCATGATTAAAAAAAAAATATGTTAATATTTTTTTCCAATGTTAATTACTAATTTAACTTGAAAACGTAAACATTTTTACAAACTGAGGTAGCATAAAGACAATTTTCATTATTTATTCTAATACTTGATTTATGCTAATTTTTTTTCATGATTTGTATATTTTTTTGAATTACTGCCATGGACTACAAACTCATAAATTCATTCTCTTCCTCTCTTCTCCTACGTTCCTTATGATGACACAAGAAGATATCATTATCGCTACCATCAACATCTCTAGCTAGCTTGCAACATCACCATCCAGCTAGCTCTCAACAAGGCCATCACTAGCTGCTAAATCATAAGCCAGCTTTCAACATCACCGGCCAGCATCATCACTAGCTTTCTGCATCAAAAGCCTTAGTTGAAACTAGTTTCAACAACGCAGGCTAGCTGCAACAAACTCGTAGCCAAACCAGATGTGCTACACTCACCAGCACGCTCAAATTTTTCGCATATGAAAAATTTTCTTCAGGAGAGGGGATGATGTAATAGTATCCAAAGAGAGTATTCGTAGCAAAGAAAGAGGGACAAAATGACAGGACCACTCTCTCGGACTAGAATGGGAGAAACCACATAAATACAGCGGTGGGAGACAGAACAATTCATACTACTGAGTTCATACATCCAGTCACTACTTGTCTTTACCCTTCACCACTTTATCATTACCATACTGTATCATTTCAAGTGTAAACTCCAGGCGGTCAGTGTCACTTATCATATTATACAATGTTGACCATATTCTGTTAATTCATTCTAACCAGACCATTTCTCTCCTTCAACAACCCCATTATATTGGCATCGTGCTAATATCAACTTTCACCTTCACACAACCTCAACACATATGTTAGGGCAACTAAATAATATGAACTCTGCAGTAAGAGAAAGTGATATATGAGTTCACACAAGCTTTTTTTCTTTTTTAAGTAATTGTGTGTTTATTGGTATGTGTGTCTGTCTGTGAACAGCATAACTCAAAAACAAAAACATTCACAGGTAGCTTTCCTCAAACTTAATATTCCATAGAGTAACACCAGGAAAGAAAGGCTCTTATCACTGTGAGATTGGGCCTAAAAGTTTCCATCAAAATCTGTCTAACATTTTGCCTTATTCTTTTTTTTTTTTTTAGTGTAAAATAATTCTGAGAAAGGTTCTTTGGCATGTTGGGCAACAGGTATGAGTTTAAAAGCTATATCTCAGACAGTGACATCGAAATAATTTCTAGAAGTAAAAGCTTATCGGGCATCCCTATGGTCAGAACACTGACATTATTATGCTACTATACGCAGATGATATGGTATTGTTTGGTGATTCATATACAGATATTAGGTCTAAACTGAACCTGTTGGAAACCTACTGTCAAGAAAATTTTCTCCACGTTAACACCAATAAAACTAAAATTATTAGATTTTCAAAATCGCATAGAAAGAGTAGTAGGCGTTTAATTTTTAACGATTCACACTTGGAACAGGTTTCAGTATATAATTACCTCGGTATATTGTATTCTAATTCTGGCGTTTTTCTCAAGCAGACTGAATATACTGTTGGCAAAACTAACATAGCTATTGGTTCTGTACTGAAAACTTGTGTCGGTGCAAGAATAATTCAATGGGAGGCCAGAACCAAATTGAACAATGCTATTGTATTAGGAATACTTCTTTATGGTGCTCAGATTTGGGGACTTAGGTACTGTGACTCTTTGGAAGTTTGTCACTTAAATTTTTATAAGCGTTTACTAGGCCTATCACGGTGCACCCCCAATTTTGCGATTCGCCTAGAAGTGGGAACTGTTCACATTAAGTATAATGTGTTAAAGCTAGCCATTAACTGGCTATTTAAATTGAAAAATATGTCTTCCGACAGGTACCCCTTTCTTTGCTTTTTTAAACTGTGTGAGCAGCATAAAATTGCCAATGTTAAATTTAACTGGGTTACTCAGTTACTGAATACTTTCAATTCTATTGATTTTTCAGACCTAATTTCAGCACAGGATTTGAATTTATTTAAAAAAAAGTCTAAAGAAATTTTATTTGTTTACAGAAACCATTTGCGAGAACTTGACTTAGACAAAGTAAATCAGTCCAATTTCAATTTAATATATAGTTCACTTTACTTAAAAGATCAGCAACCTCAGGCATACTTAACATATGATATGAATTTCAAATTTCTAAAGTTTCTGGCTCAGCTTCGATTGGGTTCTAAGTTTATCTTGAAAATAACAATTGGCTGTATAACTTATAAAATAAACCCATCAGAAATATGT
>JAAEAF010010487.1:0-16763 GCA_011037195.1 Triatoma infestans
CGCTATTCATCCTAAAGTAATTTTTATAATCATCAGGTTCCTTTTTGCTTATTTATTGTATAAGGTATAGGAAATGGAACTTTTTTTCTTTTTGATATCCATTTCTCTACTCAACATCAACGACAATTTTTTCACTTTTTTCGCATCCACATGTGCCAAAATAATAGCAATACACGCTTTTTCCTTATTTTTCATTTTTAGCAGAAACTTCATACGCACAAATCTGTTCACAACTAAGTATTGACCGTGTCAGGTCATTTTCAATATATTGATGAAATATTGACAATAATATTGATTGATTGCTTAAGGGATAGCACAGCTTGATTCGAACCTGGGTCCTTCGCGTGGGAGTCCAGCAAACTTTATAATTGCATTATCTACAGTAAGAAAGTCGGGTGAGTATTTCGCACCCGATAAGTAGAATACGTTTCTTAGCAGGCTGCTATTTGGTAAAAAGTGGACGTTTCTCATATTAAAAAGCAAACTTTTCTCACATGAACGTTTTCTCATAGCCTGCTATATTTGGGGTGGGGGTTCTGGGGAGTAATTTTAGGGAGTTCTGGGGGATTGAAAAAGGTAAAAACGTTTTCTACCATGCTGCAACTGTCATATTACAGATACCGTTTGAATTTTTTTTTTTTTTTTTAAATTTTTTGTGATTTGCTCGATAAGGCTTTCTTTCATATACTAAACTTGAGTTAAGACCTTCGCTTATATTTTCTGTAAAATTTGATTTTACAGAGTTCTTGGGATGTTGTTAGTTAGGCTTCCCCCTAAAGTGCCATTTAAACTAATTGAAACGGTTACACCATTCATATAATGTTAAGTGCCAACACTGGCTGGTTTCTATCAAACGTCAACCAAGTTACCGCTGAGCTAACTTTGATACACTTGTATATATTTATATAACACATTCTGTATATATATAATTTTGCTTATTTATATAGTCTATCGATTGTTAATAAATTAGAGAAAAAAAAACTATTACTAAATTATTTACTTTAACAATATTTTTAAGTGTTATTTAATTAATGAAATAAAATATTCACTTTTTTTTGAATAATTTTTATTTATTTATCTTTCTACTTTACCTTGAGACAAATTATCTATGCCTCATTATACATGCCCATCTCAAAGATAATAAATTTTTTTGTTAATGACCAGTTTTATCTTATCGGGATGAAATATTGCTAAATCATTCAGTCCATTTCTTCCATAATTAATAAATTAAGACAAGTTATTTTTGGCCGTATTCTATTTACATACATTGACCGCGTTGTATTGAAAAAGAATTAAAAGCTGGTCTATTATTTAATTATTTTTAAATTTAATATTTATTTATTCTAATACACAATGTATCGAATCTCTTATACCAATCTAAATAAAAAAATTGATAGATTAAAAACAAGATTTATGATAGAAGAAAAAAACATAGATTAAAAATAACATCGGACTAATCGAATTATAAAGTATATATTTCCCACTGTTAGTTGCAATCGTGTCAAATTTTCGATATTGAAAATCCACCGGAAATACATGTTTAGAGGTTCCCTAAGTCCAAAAATGTATGATTTCTAGAAACTGGTTCTCTGTGCATGGTGGAGTCATCATATTATTCAAAGAAGGGGAGGGCAAACCCTACGCTATCCAAAGCCTCCCAGGGCCCATATAGCTACCCCTGAAGAATAACAACCACTGGCACTAGAATGAAAATCCAGGCCCAGGTTTTAACCATCTAAGTTTCACCACAGACCGAACAAATCGGACCAAAACCTTAAAAGGACACAGCTTAAGATCCTCTACCGATATCCTATTCCGGCCGAAGGTCCTAAACCTAATCTCCTCACAACCCAAACAATCCGTCATCAGATGCATGGGTGTTTCCTCCTCAGTTTCACAAACTCTACAAAAAGGGTCAGGCACAAGTCCCATTATATAGAGATGTCTCCTTAAACCACAATGCCCAGTGAGGAATCCAACCAGATACCTGAGGGAGGTCCGTGAAAGACATCGGACCCCACTACTCAAAGCTCCGTCCGGACCCCCAATGAGCATTTTAGACTGCCGACAACCCACTGCACTCATCCATAAGGATGAGTGCTGTGAGGTCATCCACGTCTGAAAGCCCGACAAACATGTGCCAGAAGACACACCAACAGCAGGCTCTGGACCAATGAAAGGGAGAGAGGCACCTAATTTGGCAAACCTATCCACCTCCTCATTCCCAAAAATTCCCATATGACCTGGAACCAGACCAGAAGCACATCCTTTAATGAAGAAAGATCTTCCAGTCTTTTAGAACATTCCAACACCAATCTGGAAGTGAAGACACATGAATTAAGCGCCTTCAACGCAGTCTGGCTGTCCGAGCAGATACAAACACCTTTTAAATTAGTGTTACGCACCCTCTCATCCAAAATACAGCAAAGAATTGCATAAACCTCAGCCTGGAAAACGGTGGCCCACTCACCAAGAGGCACTACCAAATGGTCTCCCGTCTCAAAATAGACGGCAGCCCCAGACCTACCATCCTGGAACCGTCCATGTAGCATCGGAGATAATTCTCAGGAATCACTCCAGACGGACCCAGGGTTAACCAATCTTCCCTAGAAAGCAACCTAACCCTGTAGGAATGACCAAAGATAAAAGTGTTAAAATTCCTATCAGAAGGGAAACCTGTAATGGGAATCCTTAAAAGCATCTCGCGATAAATGGTAGAATGACCATATCGCTTACCCTGCCAAAAACCTGCCTGTTTAATTCTATGACAGGCTTTCATTGCCTGGTTTTTCCACCTCCACAAAGAGAGGTGGAATCCCTAACAAAGTCTCCATAGATGCGGTCAGTGTAGTCCGAAACGCACCAGTCACCGCCAGACAAGCCAAACGTTGGATATCTTCCAGCAGCTGTCTAGCGGATCGTGTTTCAATGCGTCGCCACCACACCAAAGCCGCATATACCAACCTAGGTTTAATTACCATGCAATAAATCCAGAACATCATCTTGGGAGTGATCCCCCAGTTCTTACCTACAACTCTTCGACATTGCCAAAAGGAGATTACTGCCTTTTGATGCTGTGTCTTAACATGTTCCGACCAGTTCAATTTACTGTCGAGTACTACTCCAAGGAACTTCACTGATTTACTAACCTGTATGGAAGTGCCTAACAACCTGAGAGGTGTAAAAACCACTATCTTCCTTCTATGAGTAAATAGAATTGCCTGGGTCTTATTAGGATTAATAAAAAGACCTTTATCCTGTGTCCAACAATATACCATGTTAAGGGCGCTTTGCATTAAGTCCGAAATAGTGGACAGACAGCACCCTAACAATAAAATAACACCATCATCGGCATATGCTCCACATAAAATCCCGATGAATTCATCCTAAACAAAAGGTCATCCATGACGACGCACCACAACTTTGGTGATAGACACCCCCCTTGAGGGCACCCTCTCCCCGCTTGTACTATCATGGTGCGCCCACCAAGGGAAGCCTGCATAACCCTACTCCTAAGATAGACACCTATCCAATTGTTTAAGACGGGATGTATACCTTTACGTACTAAGGCATCTTCGAGAGCATCAAACGATACTCTGTCAAATGCCCCCTCAACATCAAAGAAACACCCTAGGGCATATTCTTTTATTTCCAAAGCAGATTCTATCCTTCCGACAAGACAATGTAATGCAGTCTCTGTCGACTTACCCACAATATAAGCATGTTGGTTAGGATGGAGTGGATGATCCCTTAATGGGCCGTCAGTAATATACCTATCCACCAACCTTTCCAGTTTTCAAGAGAAAAGACATAAGACTAATGGGTCTAAATGCCTTGTGGTCAGAGTAGTCGCTTCTTCCCGGCTTGGGAATAAAGACTACCCTTACATCTCTCCATAATGTTGGTACTAACAAACATCAAACATCCTTTAAAAATTCTTAACAATACCTTCGTCAGCACGTCCCCACCATTTTGCAACAGTCAAGGATAAATCCCGTCCAGTCCAGGTGACTTGAAAGGTGAGAAACTTTGTACTGCCCAACTTACTCTATCATGTGTGACTACTTCATCTAAGGTGGATACATCATCAGGGTCCCATCTCCTTCCGCCCACCAAAGATGAAGCAGCATTTAAACCAATATTATCCGGGAAGTGAGTATCAAGTAAAAGCTGCAATGTCTCCCCTTCCCCCCCTGTAAATGAACCATCAGGGTATCGTAGGATACCTAACTGACTGTCCTTATCCTTACTAAGAATCCGTACCAATCTAGATGATTCCTGGAACGAATTTATATCCTCACAAAAGGATCTCCAGGAATTTCTCTTGTCTCTCCTCAGAGCTCTTTTAATACTGTTATACCTATCCCATGATTCCGAGGAATCAGCAAGGACAGCCTTCCTATATGAGCCCCTTAACTGTCTCCTTAGTTTTTCCAACGAAGAGGACCACCAGGGGTTCTTACTACCCTTAACCATCTTGGGAGGACAGGAATCCTCGAATGAGGATCTAATGTGTTCATGAAGAATACCAGCCTCCCTTTCCAATTCCTCTATACCATCAGGGGCTTCTGATTGGATAGTCAGTTTATCTTCAATAATTCTAGAATATAAACCCCAATCCGCCCTCCTGGGATTCCTATAACTAGCCAGGGTAATTGGATCAATCCCCAGACTAAACCTAATCATCCTGTGATCGGAGATGGAAGCCTCAGGACTCACCCTCCAATCCTTAATCAAACCACTAAAATTCCTAGAAGCAAGGGAAATATCAATAACCTGTCTTCTAATCCTAGTAACAAAAGTGGGTTCAGTACCCCTATTCAGGACCTCTAATCGCGTGCCCACCAGGAAATCCATGAGAGCGCAACCCCTACCATTGGTGTCGCTGCTGCCCCAGACGACATGATGCGCATTCGCGTCACATCCTATTATAATAGGTATGTCATTGGTCTCCGAATACTGAACCAAACCCATGAACTCCTGAGGAGGAGGAGAGGGGCCATCATAGGGGAAGTAAGCCGAAGCCACAACTACGTCGCGACGACGCCCACCAACCCCCAGACCAACCCTTACCGCCACCAAGTCCCGAGAGCAGAACTGTCGAAGCAGAACAGCGTCGACACTCCGACTGGCAAAGATACATGCCCTAGGAATGCCCCCGCCATCCGCCACGAACAGTCTGCTGTCAACCACACTCAATGCTCGAACCAAACCTTTATAGCCATAAGGTTCTTGTATTAGAATAAAATATGTATGCAACTTAGCAATACAACGGCATAAATTAGCCATTGCATATTTGCTAGGTTGCAAGGTAATTTGTACCATCTCTACCCTGTCAACTGCCATAATCACAAGTCAACATTGGAAGAGTTAGATTCTGATAGTACCCGGTAGGGAGCGGGTAGGTGAAGGAAAAGAAAGAAAGAAAAAAAAAAAACACCTACCTTACTTGCTGACATCTTGGTCAGGTCTACCTGGATCCTGCTCTATTGCTTCAGACGAAGTAGTAGGAGAATCCTCATTTTCCTTCTTCAACCTGATGAAGAGCCTGCCCATCTCGAAGAAAAGACGAAAATCGACCTTCCTCAACGTCTGGACAGAAGCATCATCAATCCTATAAGCCAAGGATACTCCTTTCTCGACTTGTTATCGATACACGTTCCTCCATCGACTCATCATAAGTCAAAAACGAATTTGCAATTTCGTTTAAGTTCCACCACGGGATCTGACAAAATATGGTTTAGGTTATAAAACAGTAATTCGGAAGTACCCAAGTAAAGTGAATATATTTTTTCCCCTTTTTTTTTTTTTCAATTTTCTCCAAAACGTTTCCAATCGAATTTCTTTAAATATGGTAACTAACAACACACATATGAAGAGCCGATTTTAGTGGCAAATATAACTTTTTTTCTAAACTTTTTCGGGGTAAATTCATTGTAGGGATTTTTTGGGGAAGTGTTGGGGAGGTTATGCTTTCATCCAAAGTGCTATTTTTGTTTAATATACGATTCTATCATCTATATAATACTAATTAGAAATAAATGTATTGCTGTATTCCGAGTTTGAAGAAAATCGACTGACCTGACTTGCAACATTGCCGAAAGTATGTTCAGTTTTCTGTGATTTTCTCCATGAAGACACCAAGAAGTTTCGTTCAAGTTGATATACTAACTGTACATGCCATTGTTTGCAATTTTTTTGCCAAGAAAATTCATTTAAGAAGGCTTTTGAAGGAGGGATAAGGTTATGCTATCTTCAAAGAATGTTGTTCAAGTAAGGTTAGAATTCTCCTATTGATATAATATTGATTATAATGTTGATGAATATTGAAACAATTAGTAAAACATTATAAGTTTGAAGAATATTTTTCAATAATAACTTGTAAATTAATGTAAGAGAAAGTGTTGTTTGTTTCAAACGATTTTTTTTTTTTAGTAACTTAGGAGTAATGTCGAATGTATTAGAGGCAAAAAAAAATTATAATTATATTAAGGAAAGCCTTTAATTATTTTTCTATTTTCTATTTTACTAAAAACCCAACAATTTATAAAAGAAAGTTCATTTCAAAATTAAATATCAAGCTGAGTATATATTTAAACAAGTAGCAACCACTAAAATATACTTAATAAAAACGTTTCACACGACTTTCTATTCATCTGTTAATATTTTTGTATTACTAAACATTCTGTACCCTTCATATTATGGAACCGAATATTGTGCACAAATTTTAATTTGGAAATAACCTTTCTCAGAAAACCCTTAACATTTATTTTTTCCAGAAGAAAGTTTTAAATAAAAGTGATCAACATACATATACATACTACATAAAGACCATTCACTTAAAACAAGTACACTTTCTCTTAAAAAGAAAGTTATGAGGAAACAATGTAGTTATTATTATAAATTATATAATGTATGTAAATTTTTGAAATTGAGTTTTCATTGGCATTATTAGATGTTTTAAGTCCCCGTGAATACGTAGATAGTTGTTTATTAAACAGTGTGTAAAACAATGTTTTTTTTTTTACTTTCTCTTACTTCACCAAGCAGGAGGAAGTATTGTAATCATGTCAAATTTTCGATATCGAGTTTTCACCGGAAATATCCGTGAGGTCCCTTTAGTCCAAGAAAGTGGTTTTTAGCAAATGGTATGTGTATGTGTGTATATGTATGTGAACAGCATAGCTCAAAAATGAAAAACCACAGAAAGTTGTAACTTGATATTACGTTTAGATATCTCCATGGGATCTGATGGTACGTTATCTGTCCAAATTCCTCAACCGGAAGTACCACTTTACTAGTTGTTTTTTTACGTTTTTGTGATTTTCTCAAAAATGGCTCCGAAGATTTTCTTTAAACTTGGTATATCAACTACACATACAAAGAGCTACAACTTTTCTTTGAAACTTTTCTACGGGAAAATTCATTCAAGGGCACTTATGCGGGAAGGGGTGGGGTTAGGTTTTCATCTTAACTACTATTTCAGTTTATTAACAATTCTGCCTTCTTAATAATGTTAATTAGAATTAAATATTTTGTTGAAATTCCGAGTTTGACAAAAAAATCGGATAACCGGAAGTGCTTTTGTTTTAACACTTGACTAAATGATTTTTTTTTTTTTCACTTTTTCGCGATTTCCTCAAAAAATGGCTTTGACGATTTTGTTGATCGTATACAAACTAAACATGCAAAGATCTACATCTTTTATTAAAAAACATTTCTCTGGAAAAATCCATTTAAGGGCACTTTTAGTGGAGGGGTGTGATTACAGCTTCCTCTAATTTGGTATCATAGTTGATTATACAATTCTATCATCCAAACAAAATTAATTTAGAAATAAATAGATGGCCAAAATTCCAAGTTTTAAGAAAATTAGTAAACCGGAAGTGCGCTTTTACTGAACAGTTTTTTTTCAGTTTTCGTCGTATTTGAATTAATTTGGTACACAAACTATAACATTTGTCAATTGTAAATTTTGAGAACAGGAGTAAGAGAAAGTTGTGTGAGTGTGTTTCACATCAGATTTTTTTTTTTAGATTATTGTTTGAAAATGTATTCCTTTCGCGTTTGTAGATTTTTAATTCTTTTAATTGTTTTAATATTACAAGTAAAATTTAGGTTTTTTTTTTTTTTTATAACAATTAAAGGATACTATTTTTTTTTTTATATAATTGGTTTGTTCTTGTATATAGAATACATTTTATAAAAAATAAAGATTTAAGGAACTGTTTTATAAGCTGGAACCTTGAAAATGCCACCTTGATCCTAATAGTTATTATTTTGCTCTCTCGAAATAATAGACTGATACTTTATGTTTTTAACAACTAATAATTTATTTAATTAACTTATAGCTGTTTGGAATTTATTTGTAATTTGCAATATTTACTAATTATTTTATTAACTTTAATATTACATGGTTGATGGAACCATATATATTGGCTGATATGTATCATTAAAAAGAGAGAAACCAAAAGTCTGCTCTTATACAACTTAATTTTCGGTAAGATGTGATAGAGGGAAAATTGTTGATGTATGTTACTTAACAGATATCATTTAGTTAATTATATTTGATAAAAATTGTTGGAGTTCCAAGAAAATTGCGAAAACTATAATAAACAAATTCAATAAAGTTGCATTTCCGGTTACCGGATGTTGAAATCAAAATAGTAAATAACATCTATTGGATACACTAGTATCAGGTGGGGGAGAGAGCTTCCTGTAATTTTGGTTTTTGTATTTTTGTTGAAATACATTTAGAAAATGATGTGTTTGTGCGTATATATATATATATATATATAAACTGCATAGCTCAAAAACAAAAACAAAAAAAGTAGCAGAAAGTTCAAACTTGACATTTCGTTTTGGTATCACCATGAGATCTGGACAGGAAATTGACTGACAACATTTCTCAACGGAAGTACCACATTTACTAAATAGATTTTTTTCATAGTTTTTTGCGATTTCCTCGAAAATGGCTTCTACGATTTACTTTAAATCTGATATATCAACTACATATTTCTCCGGTAAAAGCTGTCATTTAAAAGGGGCTTTTAGGGAAGGGCTGGGGTTATGTTTTCCACTGGATTGCTATTTTGGTTTTGTTTAATAGAATTAAATAATATGTTGCCAAAATTTGGAGTTGAAAGAAAATCGTTTCTCAAAATTATAATTGACAAATTTTACAGTTTGTGTACCAAATTTAATGAAATTCGTCGAAAACTTGTTCAGTAAAAGCGCACTTTCAGTTTACTAATTTCTTTGAAACTCGAAATTTTGGCCAACTATTTATTTCTAATTAATTTTCTTTGGATGATAGAATTTTATAATCAACTATGATAGCACTTTAGAGAAAAACATAACCACACCCCTCCCCAAAAAGTGTCCTTAAATGAACGTGGTAAAGAAACGCATTTCCGGTTATCCGATTTTTTCAAACTCGGAATTTCAACAACATATACAATTCTAATTAATATTATTTAGATGATAGAACTGTCTAACAAACTGAAATAGCAGTTTAGATGAAAACCTAACCCCACCCCTCCCACAAAACTGCCCTTAAATGAATTTTCCCAGAGAAATATTTCAAAGAAAAGTTGTAGCCCTTTGTATGTGTAGTTGATATATGAAGTTTGAAGAAAATCGTCGGAGCCTTTTTTTGAAAAAAACGCAAAAAAGTAAAATAAAAAAAACTATTAAAGTGGTACTTCCGGTTGAGGAATTTTGACAGATAAGGTACAGTCCAGATCCCATGGTGATACCTAAACGGAATATCAAGTTTCAACTTTCTGCGGTTTTTCGTTTTTGAGCTATGCTGTTCACATATATACGCACACACACACAGACACAGAGACCATTTTATAAAAACCACTTTTATGGTTTCAGGGGACCAAAAAAACGGATATTTCCTCAGTATCGAAAATTTGACACGATTACAATACTTCCTCTTACTAGGAGTATGTGAAAAGTAAAAAGAACCTAAGAACTTCATTAAATTTATTATACTAACTACAAAGACCAATCACTTTTGTTTAAACATTTTTTTCCTAGAAGGTTTATTTAAGTGGGTCACGGGGGGGGGACATGATTTCCTCAAAAAAGTTGGTTGTATTTATTATTAAATTTAGATTTATTCTCCCATTGATAGTAGCAAGAATTATCATCCAGTTTCGGGATTCTCATCCACTGACAGAGTAAGGCTATCCATTACGTGTGTAACTTTGTGAACATCTCAAGGTTAGTTAAGTAGGTGCTTCATTCCTCCACCGCCTATATATTTTACGAAAGGGCAAAAAGGTAAAATTTGAGTTTAAAAAACATTCGTCATTTTATATATATTTAGTGTAATAACAGAAATGAGAGAAAGTGTTTCATACAAGATTTTTACTTTCTATTACTCCTACTAGAAAGAGGAAGTACTGCGATTGTGCCAGATTTTCGAAATTGAGTTTTCACCGGAAATACGTATTTTGAATTCCCCTGAATAGGAAAAAAAAAATTCTAGAATAGCCAGTATGTGTGTGTGTGGCTCAAACTTGATATTTCATTAAAATTTAGGAACTACTACCGCAACAGACACGAAGATTTTGGGCAAAATCCACCAACCGGAAGTACGACTTTATTGAAGTGTACTTTACATCAACTTTTTTTTTTTTTTTTCAGTTTTTCGTGATTTTCTCGACAACGGTTCCAACGATATTCTTTTAACTAGGTATGCTATCTAAACACAAAAATACCTATCATTTTTATTTGAAACATTTTCTTGAAAAAAATTTAATTTTTTGAGAATTTAT
Organism: Triatoma infestans; assembly: GCA_011037195.1. Classification (NCBI taxonomy): domain Eukaryota; kingdom Metazoa; phylum Arthropoda; class Insecta; order Hemiptera; family Reduviidae; genus Triatoma; species Triatoma infestans. The sequence continues at coordinate 10,791 of JAAEAF010010487.1, forward strand.
GCTTTCCTCTAAAGTACCACACACCATGTAATACTGGTAAGGTGCGTGTAACGGCAAGAGAGAGAGCCAAGTCTGACCGAGAGAAAACAGACTCTCTCTCGTACTCTCTCACTTAAGCAGGCTAGAGTGGGGAGAACCTGTATATAAATCAGCGAGAGATCTAGACATGGATCAATCAATCAATCAGTTTCAACATACATCGCATCGTGTCATAACTCTACTCTACTCCTTTATTCTATTAAATCATTACAGTCCAGTGCAGTTTCTGTAAACTTATAGTTATATTATAATAGTGTCTACATATCTCGTCTAATTAATCAATCCCAATTTCTTTCCGCATCAACTCCATTATAGTGCGTCTCTATTGGATACCTGGACATGCGGGAATAGAGGGCAATGAGAGGGCGGATCAGTTGGCTAGGGAGGGATCATCATTACCATTTTGTGGGCCAGAACCAGCCCTTGCCCGTCACTAAGAGGTTTCGCGGTTAAATAGATTAGACTTTGGGAGACGAGAGTCTTGGAGAAATGCTGGCAGGACACGCAGGGGTGCCTCCAAACTAAAAGCTTTATAAAAGGAATTAAGCAGGGAGCTCCGGCTTAAGTCCTGTCCCTCAGCAGGACAGGTCTGAGGACCTTGGTGGGGGTAGTGACTGGACACACCTGGGTGTCTTGTCACTTGTTTAACATAGGAAGGACGTCCAGCCCCACTTGTCAGAATTGCGATGACGGGGTCAGGGAAACGGTGTATCACTATCTACCGTCAGTGCCCCCGTTTCGCTGGTACTAGGTTTAGCGTATTTGGGAGGGCACTCCACTCTCGCAGGATTGCTTGGGCGAGTTGGAGTTAAAGGATATCCTGGGATATTGTAGACTGACCAGTAAGTTACTGGGGAGTCTATTTAAGGGGACGATATGGGGGGCATCGGGGGGGATAAAAGCCATATAGGTCCTATGCCGCCAGGCACCCGGTCTAATAATAATAATATTAATAAATGGTTTTACCACCTACCTAAAATTAATACACATTAAAAGCATTGATAGAATTCCAAATTTGAAGAAAATCGATTTACCGGAAGTCGATTTTATAGAGTCGTCGGTTTTTGAGTTTTTTTTTTTTAGAATTTTCTCGAAAACAATTATAACGATTTCTTTTAAACTTGGTGGTATGTTGCTGCATAGATAGAAACATATAACTAGCTTTATTGTTTTGTTTTTTGTTTTATTTAGCCGTCATCTTTTGTTGAATCATTTGTATCAAATCTGTCCAATGAATTTTATGACAAAATATGTTTGTAATTGGATCAAATAGTGTATATTGTAGAATGAAGTTATTGTTTCAAGTATAATCAGCTAATACAATTACATTTAAAAATGAATGTGTACTTTCTTTTTCCACAACACAACATTGACTCCAATGTGGTTGAAGTTAAGGATTTGTGTGGGTTATTTTCTTGCCAAAATATATCATTACCTAGAATGTTTTTGTCACGCCAACCTATATCACCTTTTAATTTTTTTTTACTTTCTCTTACTCCTAGTAACAGGAAGTATTGTAATCGTGTCAAATTTTCGATATCGAGTTTTCATCGGAAATATCCGTTTTGAGATCCCCTAAGTCCAAAAAAGTGGTTTTTAGCAAATGGTCTGTGTGTGTGTATATGTGAACAGCATAGCTCAAAAACGAAATACCATAGAAAGTTGAAACTTGATATTCCGTTTAGGTATCAACATGGGATCTGGCAATGGATCATCTGTCAAAATTTCTTAACCGGAAGTACCATTTTACTAGTTGGTTTTTTTACTTTTTTGCGTTTTTCTCAAAAATGGCTCCGACGATTTTCTTCAAACTTAGTATATCAACTACACATACAAAGAGCTACAACTTTTATTTGAAACGTTTCTCTGGGAAAATCCATTTAGGGACAGTTATCGGGGAGGAGTGGGGGGGTTAGGTTTTCATCTAAAGTGCCATTTCAGTTTATTAAACAATTCTTTCATCTAAATAATGTTAATTAGAATTGTATATGTTGTTAAAATTCCAAGTTTAAAAAAAAATCGGATAACCGGAAGTGCGTTTACTTTACCACTTTACTAAATGATTTTTTCTCTTTTTCGCGATTTTCTCAAAAATGACTCCGTCGATTTTCTTGAAACTTCTTATATAAACTAAACATACAAAGATCTACAACTTTTATTTAAAACATTTCTCTGGGCAAATTCATTTAAGGGCACTTTTGGAGGAGGGGTGGGCTTATGTTTTTCTCTAAAGTGCTATTATAGTTGATTATAGAATTCTATCATCCAAACAAAATTAATTAGAAAAAATCTGGTGTGAAACACTCATACAACTTTCTCTTACTCCAGTACTCAAAATTATAATTGACAAATTTTATAGTTAGTGTACCAAATTTAATGAAATTCGTCGAAAAGTGAAAACACTGTCCCGTAAAACTGTCCGGTTTACTAATTTCCTTGAAACTCGGAATTTGGGTCATATATTAATTTCTAGTTATTTCAATTTGGATGACAGAATTGTATAATCAACTGTGATAGCTTTTTAAAGAAAAACATAAACCACCTCCCCCAAAAGTCGCCTTAAATGAATTTATCAGGGGAAAAGTTTCAAATAAAAGTTGTAGCTCTTTATATGTATAGTTAACAACGCTGGTTTAAAGAAACTCGTTGGAGCCATTTTCGAGAAAATACCAGAAAACTGAAAATTATATTTCAGTAAAAACGCACTTCCGGTTATCTATTTTTTTTCAAACTCGGAATTTCAACAACATATTTAATCTAATTAACATTATTTAGATGACAGAATTGTCTAATATACTGAAACAGCAGTTAAGATGAAACCTAACCCCACCCCTCCCCCAGAAGTGCCCTTAAATGAATTTTCCTGGAGAAATGTTTCAAATAAAAGTTGTAGCTCTTTGTATGTGTAGTTGATATATCTAGTTTAAAGAAAATCGTCTGAGCCATTTTTGAGGAAATCGCAAAAACGTAAAAAAAGCAACTAGCAAAGTGGTACTTCCGGTTGAGGAATATTGACACATAACGCACCGTCAGATCCCATGGTGATACCTGAACGTAATATCAAGTTTGAACTTTCTAGGATTTTTCGTTTTTGAGCTATGCTGTTCACATACATACATACACACACACAGACACAGACACACACACACACACACATACCATTCGCTAAAAACCACTTTTTTGGACTCAGGGGACCTCAAAACGGATATTTCCGGTGAAAACTCGATATCGAAAATTTGACACGATTACAATACTTCCTCTTACTAGGAGTAAGAGAAAGTAATAAATAGATGACCAAAATTCCGAGTTTCAAGAAAATTAGTAAACCGGAAATGCGCTTTTGCTGGACAGTTTTTTTTACTTTCTCTTATTCAGTTTTCGACGAATTTCATTAAATTTGTCAATTATAATTTTTAGAACTGGAGTAAGAGAAAGTTGGGTGAGTGTTTCACATCAGATTTTTTTTTTTTTCATTTTATGTATATGTTAAATAATAATAATATTGTGGGAAGCTGGCCTAAAATGATTATTTATTTACCATATGTTTTATATGATGCATACATGGTTGGTTAGTCAATACAACATGGTAAAGTTAGCTTTACAAAGAGAGATACGTATTTTAGTTAATATTGTTTTGTGGTGTACAGTCTGTATTCACTATCTTAAATTTTAGGAGTTGAATATTCATAATTAAGTAAAACAATAAGTAATAGTGTATTGTGTATAGTTGATTTTAGACTAAAAAGGCATTATTAGTCGAGACGTGTTAGGAGGACAATTCGTTAAAGAATATAATAGTATGAGTATAATTAAGAAAATTATTAGGTCATTTTTAACCGTTTACATATCGTGAATTTTCAATAGGGCCCCAAGCTTCCAAGAGCCGCCCCTGATCACTATAGCGATATGCTATACGCCCCTCGACGTTATCGCGGACTTGGTCTGCTCAGGTGTAAGTGGGAGGCACCTCTTTGCCCACTGGTCAATTTGCCCAGAAATTGCCAAGAGTGCAGGATCCTCTTTTTCAAGAAATATTTGACTAAGAGGGTGAATCAAGTCTGTGCGCGGTTAGCCTTGGAGTTAGATGTAATAAGTCCTCAGGAACTAGTGTCCATCAAGAGAATTCGCCAAGGTCTGAGAGAGAGCTCTTTCGAATCGTGTCTGCGTATAATTGGCAAGGTGAGGGGGTATGCCACTTTAGGGATAACCCTAAAGGCAATCAATTCGTCTGCAATAAGCAGCTGCACGAATTAGGTCGGGCTTCGAGTGGACTAACTCCCTTAAATTAAGTAACAATTATGCTCCTCTTCGTGGAGTACCGGCGATAGGCGCAGACGTCAGGAGATGTTGGACCCCTCTGCCGCCGATGTGGCAGGGAGAATGAAATACCAGCCCATGCGCTTGGTAATTGTCAACACAACATGCTCCTTATCACTCGCCGGCACCACCGCTATTCGAAGGTACAAAAAATTTTGTGTGCTACGAAGAGGTGCTTCCTGTCGATGACGCGGGATCGACCCGGTATGCAGATATCCTGCCTTTCAGAAAGAGCAGCAAATTGGCATATATCCTGGATCCCACAATTAGATATGAGTCTAACGAACCTGATCAGGCGGAGAAAATCGATATGGAGAAGCGCCGTATCTATGAGAAGTGCATCGCCTACTACCAGGAGAAGTACAGAGAGCACTTCGGTGATAGAGAGTTCCAGGTCCGGGGATTCTGGTTTGGTTCAAGAGGAACCATACCTAACACAACGGCAATGGTTTTTTGATGTGGTCGGTATCGACCAGAGCAAAGTGACGTAGCTCATTGAGCTCATTCTTATAGACTCACTAGCGATTATAAAAAACCATATTTACTAACAGTGACAGATGATCTTTTATTAGGCTTAAGTTGAGTTAAGTGTTTTGTTCTTTCTTATTCTCATAATGTGTATATGTGTGTGTTTTTTATTTATTTTACTTTATTTTTATATGACTTGTCCTTGTTGATTGATTGGTACGGTGTGTTCTCTGCAACTCAACCTAGTTGAGCAGCCCCGCTTAGGTTTTTAAAAATAAAGTATATCTCTCTAAATCATCTAAATCTAAAACCTTAAAGAATAGTCGCAAGTCTTTTTAGTTGTATGATCTATCTTAGGTATATACTTTAAGACAATACATTGTGTTCATGTCAGATTTTAGAAATTAATTAGAGTTCAAAGTTGAACTTGTTTTGAGGTTACTTTTTTGAAGTTTACTTTTGAGGAATTTTTATTCATATAAAAAAATATATTATATAAAAATTATAAACTATTCATATTTCTGAATATGTGCTTGGGTGGATGCTGGATAACATCTGATATTTTATCCGTCGTAGCATGCATATTCATTTTCGGATTTTCATCCATCGTCAAAGCAAATTCACCAAGTTCGTGTAGAGAATTCATTTCAACGTAATATTTCTATTACATTGACACAAATCAACAAGTGTAAGTGTAACAGAAATATTAAGTTGAACGGAACTCTCTACACGAACTTGGTGAATTTGTTCTGACAATGGATGAAAATCCGAAAATGAATATGCATGCTACGACGTATAAAATACCAGATAACCATATTTTGTTTGTGTATTACACGGGCATACGATAAAATCACCCGTCTGGAAGTCACCCGCCTTAACTGAATTGGATTTTTCACTTGTTCGCAATTTTCTCGTTAACAGTTACGACTTCGTTTATTCTTTATACGCATATTACAAATATGTAGATCTATTATTTTTATTTGAAACATTAATCTGGGAAAATGATAATAGAATAATTGATAGAGAATAAGAGAATAACATACTTTCCTGTGCCTAACATACCTTACAGTGCCATCAACTTGTTCGAGGAAAGCATAACCTCCCCCTCTTGCCCAAAAACTTCTTTAAATGAACTGTCTCAAAAAAAAA
>JAAEAF010010488.1:0-26064 GCA_011037195.1 Triatoma infestans
GATTCACTTTACAATTAATTATCCATACTATCTTACTATTCTGGTTATTTATTTATTTATAACAGCGCTAAATAACACTGCGCCAGCCGTGGGCTGCTGTGAAATAGTCACTGACAAGAAAGGAAAGATTACGAGTTGTATGACCGTAAGATAGTATAGATAAATAAATAATATTATGTTAAACAAATAAAACAATCAAACAATATATATAAAAGCAGGTTGTTTAATGACACTAAACATATTTCGCATTTCACCCTTCACAACTCACACACGCCATCCACGCACGCATGTATACCTAAATATGGGTTCCTTACATGCCTCAATATAACTAATCCAAACTAGCCTAAGTACAGACTTTTTTTATAACTATATCATTGAAAAAATTATATAGTGAATGTGTGTGTGAAAAAATTATGTAAGTGAATTTGCTCTGTACAAGTCTGTGTTATCACACTGTTTGACAAACGCATCTTGAAGATGGGCGAACGCCCGAAACCGGTCGATGACCACAAAAAGAAGCTAGCTATCAAGGAACATATCTCTGATGTTAAGTTCTTCGTTTTTAAGATATTTCATTAAAACACACACACATCCACACAGATAGACTATTCGCTAAAAAAAAAATGTGTTTGTACTTAGGGACCTCAAAATACATATATATATAGCCTTATTAAAACCCAATGTCGAAAATTTGACTCACAATACTTCTACTAGGAGTAAGTGAAAGTATAAATATAAAAAAGTATAAATATAAAAAAGTATTAATACCGATTTAGTATCCTAAGAGACTCAAACTCCCTATCTGAGCTGAGATGATGGACTTGTTCCATCATCCCACTAAAGGCAGAATGCTACTCCTAAGCTGAGAGTATACTAACAATCATTCGCCCATAAATATAAATATATTTTATTGTTTGAGCTTTTAACCATTCATTTAAGTTTAATACTTTAGGTTAAAACAAGCTCTTATACTTCTAGCAGGTGTTTAACAGCTAAGTAGACTTTAATGTAACCCTTTGTTTGCTTGGAATCAAGCAGTATTATTAGATTTAGCTTAGTGCTTTAGCAGTATTGTATGAGGTACTTGTGAAGACTTAAGTGAAAATAGTTTACACAAATGTTTAACACTCTAAAAGCGAAATAACTTTGTTGAAAATGGTAGGTTAGAAATAAAATAACGAACAAAATGACATTTAGAAAATTCAGGTCAGTACTAAAGTAAATATTTTATCTGTTAAATTTAATTTGAATCTATTACTATTAAAAAAAATCTTACCCATCATAATACAGGCCGTTTTAAATAAATTATATATAGTAAAATATTGAATACATTTTAAGTGGATTCTATTAATAATATATTAACTGAACAGGAGTACTATACCGGCTGCTTGTTCTGTTTAATATATTATTCAGATATTAATGAAAACTTTTTAGTATTTATTAATTTAAAAAGGTACCTATCTCTCTAAAAACGATTTAGATTCCATACTCTATACATTGTTCAAAAATAATTATTGCATTAATTATGGATCGTAAATTATTATATTTAATTAATGTTCCTTTTTTATGTTTAGCCGGTTTTTTTTAACATACTTCTACTGCTTTAAAAAGGATGTATTGTAATTGGGCAAATTTGCTAAATTGAGTTTTCAACGGTAATACATGTTGTTTTTATAATGGGTTTCAGAAGGAGAGAAAATGGGTTGTATAGATAAATAAACTAGAAGTATGGGTGGGTGAACGCTGTATAATCGAAAAGTAGCACAAAACCGACTGGATTTTTACACTAAAATATATAAAATGGTAGTGAGAGGTAAAGAGAAAGGGTTGATGACGCGTTGTAACTGCTGTATGAACTCTGCTGCAAGACTGTCGATAGACTCTCTCATATTGACTGACACATCTGTATTTAAACGGTTTCGCCCACTCTAGTCTGGCCTAAACTAGTGAGTGAGATTGTATATCTCTCTCTCTCTCTCTCTGCTTTGGATCCCTCTCTTCGGATCCTATTACATCTTGGAGTCCTCTGAGTAACATTTTATGTCGATTTTTTTCTGATTTTCTCCATAAAAACACAAACGCGGTTTCATTAAACTAACCATCTAATAAGAATTATAAAAATGTGTAAGAAAATTTATCGTTTATTTACTATATAAATTGCAATAATGTAGCATTGCAATAACAATGGACAGGCATAGAACCGCATGCAGAGTTTCTTTGACTAGAGTTTACATAATTTGATGTAGACCCCCCCCTTGTGTGAATGCGTGGAATGAATGAATCATTAGTATGAATGTATTTATTTGCGAGAATGTATTTATTAGCTTGAATGTGTTTTATTGGTCTGAATGTATTTATTAGCGTGAATGTTTTTTTATTGGTCTGAATGTATTTATTGGCGGAGAATGTTAGCATGATTGCTTAGCGTAGGTTTTTATTTATCAAGGGGTTGAAAGAAAATTTATAAAAGTATTTCAACCCCATTAGCTTTAAGTCAAATTTAGTCTAGATCATTTAGGATGTGCAGGAACATTAGGTAAACGTACGGCACATCCACTATTGGTACAGTGAATAGTCTCCTTCGTAAAATTAGTAATATTTTATACCTAAGTTAATAATATTATTTAACTTGTAATAATACTCTTAATAAACTCTAGTGCAAATAGAAAGTATTTATATTAAACATCAGGTTTTTTCTTTAGTCAGAATCTACCCAGTTATTATTAAAATAAGGGATGGCACAAACAATAACCCACACTCCTCCTCGTCGACTAGATCGATGATATAAGAGGGGGTGTGTGGGTAAGATCCTCGAAAGCCTGTGGCTCCTCCCTGCCTTGCTGAGCAAGACACTGTGTGTGTGTGTGTGTGTGTGTGTGTGTGTGGAAGCCACACAGGTTAGCATGTGTCATCCCAGCTCGAGTGGCCTAGGTATTAGAAATAAATAAACAGTTAGAAGCGCTAATGACCATCGTAGTGCCCAAAAAAAAAAAAAAACCTTATTTAAGTTTGTCAAACTTCTTACACATCAATTTACTTACATATTCTTTTATATTAAACCCTGCTTCTATTTCATATTTATTTATGATTTGTACAAGCTTTTCACTGTCCATAAACTTTGCATTGCCTTTCATTAAAATTCATCCATTAAAATAACCTTTCCTTAAAATTTATCTATTCATACTAGTACAGTTTACTCCTGAAATAACTTATAGACCCCCCCCCCCACACTAATAAAAATGGCTTGATAAAACACTGAACATACTTAACAACACTATTAAAATTTAGTTATAAAGTATTCTTTAAAACATGCTATTTATTATTAAACTATTTTCCAATGTCTAAATCACAATTTATAATAATTCCACTTTGTCATGAAACACACACACACACACACACACACACACACACACACACATAGTAACATAAACTTATAACCTTCCCCACATATATACAACCAACAAATGTGAGTGTAACAGAAACATTACGTTGAAATAACCTCTCTACACAAACTTGGTGAATTTGTTCTGACGATGGATGAAAAATTTGAAACCGGTCAAGAACAAAACCAATATGCATGCTACGATGGATAAAATATCGGATGTTATCCAGCATTGTGGACCCATCCACATTTTCAATTATTTATGTTTAATTGTCGTCAAAATTATATCAATTGGATAGTTTAACTTAATAAAATGACTTTTCTGAAGGAAGCGTAACATTCTAGCGCCACATAGAACCCTTTAAAATCCATTTCCCGTAATAAAAGTATTCTGGATGTAATTAATGAATCCAATTGGTGTCATCATGGAAAAAATCGCAAAAAACAAATATTAAAAAAAACTGTTCAGTAAAGACACGTTTCCAACCAATCCAATTTTCAATACAACTCAGAATTTTGACAACACATTCCATGTTAATTAATATTAATAGATATGATGGTATCGTATAGTAAACTTAAATGGCCCTTTAAAGGAGAGAATACACTCACCTCTCTGTCAAAACCCTTATTAAGTGAATTTTTTTTGGGGGGGGGAGGGAGTTTGAAACAAAAGTGATAGGTATTTAAAGGTATAGTTAGTATACTAAGATAGTTGAAATCTGATGGTGTCTATGTAGACAAAATCATAGAAAACTGAAAAAAAAAAACATAAATAATCAATTCACACTTCTTGTCATCGATTTACGTATTCAAACTTGGAATTTTTGGCAATACATATAATTGTAATTAATATTGAATAAATGGCCAAAATATTTCAAAAACGTATAAGAAGGCAGGAAGCTCAAACTTAGTGTCCTGTGTAGTGGAAAAACATACATCTACTCCCCCAGGAAGGGGGCAAGAAGAAATCTAACTGGCCCAACAAGAAACTAGGAGGGACTGCGAATTGTAGGTGGGTCAAGAAAATTCGTATAAAAGACAACGCTACATCATATCAATCATGAGTAAATCAGTAGTAATCATTAGTGATACACATACGAGCTACCACTCTGTCTGTCTCTCTCTTTCGCTCTATCAACTAGTCATTCGGCAGTTTAAGTAAATATTGCTAATTATATCATTGTGAAATTGACCAGTGTCTTCATCAATAACCATCCCTTCACACCTGTTTAAATACTACTACTTCATGTGTTTTGTTCGAAGGTTTTGTTCGAACTCTATCAACCGGGAATGCGACTTTACGTATTAATAATGGTTCCAACAATTATCTTTAAACTTAGTACACATAAATATTTATGACGTTTATTTGAAACATATCCCCAGGATAATTGATTTTAGAGGTTGCATTCATTTATCCATTTCAGTGAAATGGACGTTTTTAATCACCTTTATTATAATATTGAAGCAATGTAGTAGCATGAATAGAATTCCAAATTTGAAAACAATCGATTAACCTGAAGTGTGACTTTACAGAATAGATATTTGAGTTGTTTTTTTTTGGGGGGGGGATTTTCTCGAAAATAAACCTTTAGGGATTTTCTTCAAACATGGAATGCTTAATTGCACAAATAACTGTAGCCAATAAAACTTTGTTGTTTGCGTCAGATTTGGCAGCCACACAAGCCATATACAGGGTGTCCCATTTAAACGGGCTACTTTTGAAATAACTCTTAAACGAAGAAAGATATCAAAAAAAGTGAACATAACGTTTGTTGAAGAAGTATTTTCGCTCTAGTTTATGATGGTGTTAATGTTTTTTATTTTATTTTATTGTCGCCTTACATCTTAAATCGATGGTTGAAAGTTGCAATTTACTTTTTACCCCCCACCCCCCCACACACTTTTTTCTGGTCCCTGTCTCCCGATCCAGCGGCTACTGAACAACTCATTCACTTTTCTCTTCGCCAGATAGAACTTCTCTTGAATTTTTCCTTTGGGGATATTTCAAAGAAAAAAATTGAGGTCAGAGAACCAACAACTCCAAAAGCACTTAGAGAAGACTTAAGCCAAACCTGCTTAGCAATTCCGTCAGACATGATACGATTAGCAAATTCATATTTTGGGTAGCGACTGCGCTTGTGCCAGTTAAGCCAAGGAGGTCATTTTTGAGTAAATTGGAAATATTTTTTTTATAGATTTTTGTAAAGTTTTTTACTTTCCTTTACTTTACTAAATAGCTCTACAGTTCTATGCGAGCCTTGGCCTCTCTGGCAACTTTGCACTACCTCTCTCTGTCCAACGCCCTTCTCCTCCAATCAGTAACTCCCAGTTTCTGCAAGTCGGCTTCCACATCCTGCATCCAACGTCTTCTCGGCCGCCCTCTACCTCTTGAACCCTCCATTTTGGACAAAAGTAGTTTTTTTGGCATCCGATTGTCCGGCATCCGTACCACATGGCCCAACCATTCAATTCTTCTTGCCTTTATGAATTGCACGATGTCATTTTCTTGATACATCACATAAAGCTCATTATTCGTTCTTATTTTCCAATCTCCCTTCACCAATGTGGGACCGTATATCTTTCTTAAAATCTTCCTTTCAAATATTCTTAACTGATTCACAGTTGCCACACAGAGGGTCCAAGTTTCCACGAAATATGTCACAATTGGCCTTATTAATATTTTATATAAATTAATTTTTGTTTTACGTGACAATAGAGAAGAACGGAATAGCTTCAAATTGGCAAAATAAGCGCGGTTTCCGGCCATGATCCTATAATTTACCTCGGGTGCAACCCTATTTTTGCTGTTCAGCTCAACCCCTAAGAGATTTTTGTAAATAAACTGGATTATTTTTTTTACGATGTTTTACTTGATTTTTAAGTCCCTTTATGATTCTAAAATAAGTTTTAAGTGTTGTCTCAGCATTTGAACTCACTTATTTATTAGAAATTATTAAGAAAATCCGCTTTTAATTTCAGTTTATGAAACAAAGAAATAGGAAACAAAAAACGACGAAAATTTAATCTTTATGATTGAATATCTCGGCAACGGTTTGATACTTTTTTTGTTTAATAGTTTTCAATACAGTAGTAAAAAGTGGTGGTCATAAGTAAATTGCAACTTTCAACCACCGATTTAAGGTGTGAGGCAGAAAAAAAAAACACTAACACCATCATAAACTAGAACGCAAATACTTCAACAAATGTTATGTTCACTTTTTAGATATCTTGCTTCGTTTTAGAAGTTATTTCAAAAGTGGCCCGTTTAAATGGGACACCCTGTATATCTATAAATCCTATCAACTTTTTTTTATAGCCAACCAAATTTTTTTTTTTTTTATAATTTAAGGCGCTTCAACATTTATGGCCATTGGCGCCCGGAGCCTTCTCAGTGCTCTGCCGGCCACTGGACAGTGTTCTCTTGCTAGAGACAACACTGTCTGTTTCTCCTAGGAAGAAAAAATTTAAGGGCAGCACTCGAGTCGAACCAGGGACCTCCGCGTAAATGCGCTAACCACTTAGCTAATTCCTCCCCCTTAGCCAGCCCAATTAAACATTTGTAAACATAGTAATTTTAAAGAAAACTGGTTTTAGGTAAATTGTATTAATTGCAGGAAGAGAAAGTCGTGAGAATATTGCACACCCCAATTCCCCCCCCCCCCAACTAGTTATATACAGTATATTCATATAAGTTTAGCGTAAATTAGTTAAAACAAATTAAAATAAAAAGAAACAATTAAATTAGTTAGCCAAAATGACCTTTCTTAACTTTAATGGCGCTATCAACCAAAAGACTCTTATGAAATAACTATAAAACTAATAGTTGTGAAATATCTACAAATGATAAAATGGAGAATGTTCAAAGGTTCATAAACCTTGATTATTTGAGCGATGGGTAGGTTTTGTTATAACCAATTAAGTTAGCATTTTATTTTATTTTATTATAGTAGCTTTTTTTTTATTGTTATTCACAACAGTATAGTTGCCATAAGTAAATATGTCTGAGCAATTATAAACAAAAGAGTGGAGAAACTACCCAATGGTAGCACTCCTAATAAATATTGTCAATGTTCGTTATCTTCTGTGAGCAAGTCTCGTGGCCATGGACATTTCAGGCGTCAGAAAGGATTATCAGGGAAGGTTCGGGACGAAAGACGAAGGACAAGAGGATTGTGATGAGAGGATAAGGACATGTGGAATTTATTGTATCGTGTTTTGATAAAGTCTTGTAAGAAGGGTATGTCTAAGTCTGTGTGGATTGTTTTGTTAGAGACACAGTAGGGAGGGAGCGTTGACAATGGTTCTAAGGATTTTAGATTGCAGGGACTGAATATGTTGAAGTTTGAAACGCTTAGTTGAACCCCACAGTTCAATTCCGTAGGCCCAAACAAGTTTTAAGATGGCTATATAGACGAGTCTTTTATTTTGTAGTGTGAGTTTCGATCTGTTTGTTTGTAAATGTTTGTTTTCGTTTAGTTTGACTCTCCAAGTTTTGAAGCATGTTTCAAGGAGATGATCGATGATTCTGTAGCTGACTATGGGATATTACTGGGTCAGTATGGGTAGAAAGGATGGCTGTATCGTCTGCGAAGGAAGAAAACTGTTTCTAGAAGGGTAGGCTGGGATGTCTGCTGTGTATACTGTAAATAATGAAGGACCTAGAATGCTGCCTTGCGGAACACCACCTTTGACAGGTTGGAAAGGAGATATGCAAGAACTTACCGACTGTTGAAAGTGTCCGCCCGGTCAGGTAGCTTTTAAAGTGATAGTAGCATTTAGTTTAATTCACATTTTTCTTCTTTTTTTTCCGTTTAATACTGAAGGAAAATTTAAAATTTTATTTCTACTTACTGATTGATACAAGAGGATATATTACTATCGCATCAAATTGCGGAAAATTGAGTTTTCATCGGGAATAATGCTGAATACGAAATAAATTAGAGCAAGTAAAAATCTGATGTGAAACACTCACACAATTTTCTCTTATTTCTCTAAATAAAGATATATATATATATATAAAATGACAGATTTTCTTTAAATTTCAAATTTTAAGAGTGATATAGGTTTTTTTTTTAAATTTACAACGGCAACATAGTGCCATTAGCAAATATGAAGATTCTATGAAAAAAATCTATATACAAAAGGAAAATAAAAATAAAAATAAATAAATAAAAATAAAAAATACAGAATTGTGGAACTACCCATCAATGGTAGCATTCCAATCAACTTTGTCACTCACTGTCACTAGCACTGACACTAGAAAGGATGTCGCGAGGCTACTGGCGTTGAAGCCGTCTAGGAGGGTTGTCGGATAGATTACGAGATGAGAGGCATCGGACTAGGGGATTAGGGTGTGAAGATTAGGTTATTTCTGGTAGAAAAGGGATTTTTAGATCATTGCGGATGGTTTGATTGGAAACTTAATAAGGAGGAACTTTAACTATTGTTCGAAGGATCTTGGATTGTAGGGATTGGATACGATTGAGATTGGAACGTTTGGCTGAACCTCACGGTTCAATGTCATATGTCCAGATGGGTTTGATGAGTGATGTGTAAATTAATCATTTGTTTTATAGTGACAGTCTAGATCTTCTATCTAGGAGTCGTTTTAATTGCCTCTGTAGCGTGTTCATTTCTTGTCTTTTCAGTCGTGTGTGGGGATTCCATGTAAGTCTTTTGTCGATATACATCCCAAGGTAGCAGACTACATCAGTAAGTAGTAAATAGTACATAGAAAGTAAGTAGTAAATAAATAGTAAGAGTCAGTAGTAAATATAAACATTCCATAAAATTGATGGACTAAAGGTTATCAAAAGCTTAGTATGTTAATAGTATGTTGTAATGGATTGCCGTGACGCATTGTCGTTACGAATTGCCGTGACATATTTTGGCGCGTGATGACTGCAGCATAGCATAAGGCGCCGCCCACAACAAGCTACATCAATCCATACATCACGTGAGGTGTGACATGTCTCTCTCTATTACAAACGGTTAAGATTCTGGCCGTAGCAACAAAAAATCTAACCCCTTATATCCTACAATACTGAAAAAAGAAGTTAAAGAGCAGTAGGAAAGTTGAGAAAGCATATAAAAAGGCGCTCTATTATCAATCTCTCTCAAAACCACATTATTCAAGTCTATCACATTCCATCACTCTGCCAGCTCAGTCTGCCACTCTCTTACGTACTACTATTCTCTTTGTTAGTTTAACAGTGCAAAGTCCTTGCAGTATATTACTTGTTCAATATACACAGTGCTCAATCAGTTCCTCTGTCCAACACTATAAAAAAAAAAAAAATCCACTACATTTCATGATATAATTGATTGCCGTGACGCATCACCATGATGTGTTTTTAACAATTTTTTTCCTGCAATATATCATAAGACACCGTCCACAAGCTACGTCAATCCATACGTCACGTGAAGCGTGACATGTTCCCTACAAAAAAAAAAAACGGTCAAGATTCTGAATATATGTGGTCAGTGATATTGGCCATAGGAAGGCCATTAACTGTCTGCGCAATATATAGCTCAATTTAGCAATACAAAAGATTAAATATCACCTTAAAAACTGGGTTACAATTAATGCGTATCAGATTTTTATATGCAACAATTTATTGAATTGATGAAAATTAGTGGGCGTAGTTTTTATCTGAATACATGTATTATATGTATATCTGTATTTATATATATTTGTAATATGTATATATGTATTATATTATATTATGTATAATATACATACGTTACCTGGGATTCAAGCTAGACAAAAGACTGACTTGGTATCCCCACACTAGACTCAAACGACTTGAACTAAATAGACGATTCAGACAACTCTTAAGACTACTAGACAGACGATCCAAATTCACATTACAAAATAAAAGACTTCTCTACCTACTCCTACTGGACCTTATGGCTTAGTAACATGGGGAATAACCAAGCATTACAATTCCCACTTTAACCAGTCATTTCAATCAAAAATCCTTCGAAAAATTGTCAATGGATCCTAATACGTTGCTAACCTCACCATCCATACTGATCTAAACATTCTTTTTGTTAACCATCTAGCCAAAACTCGTTTTCTTAAATTCCATTCATCCACAACTGCTCAACCTAATCCTTTAATACACCAGCTTTCTTTAAACACTATTCCCGGCAATCCACGCAGGCGGCTGAAGAGAAGATGGCCCCCGTGACCACCTTAAAGAATAACTCAAGATAGTGGAAGTGCCATCGCTGGATGTCTTCTCCAAAATCCATACTCCTGTTATTTAAGTTGCCATTTAACAGATTTACTTGTTGCAGTATATTTTTGCAGTTGTTAATATTAATAAAAACAAAAACAAAAAAATATATGTATTAAATAATAAAAAATTAAAAAAATTAGAATACTTACATAACTTTAAAACTGTTATTAAAGGATTGATTCATTGGATCTCTATGTGTAAACACTTCTGGTACTAATATCTTGCTAGTAAAATACATATCCAAATTTTCTTTGGCTCTTTCGACGCTATTTTTGCATAAAATTAGATAATTTTCCAACCACTCATCTACTTGGACGTTTAGTAATTCTATAAACAAACAAAAAAAAAGAAATAAAAAATTAAGATTGTATAATATTAATACAAAAATGTCATAACTAATCTATAAATAAAATAATAAATAAATAAATAAATCCAAAAGAGAATTTTAAAAAAAAAGAAGAAAAAAAAAAACAACAAAAAACGAAAGAAAAGATGTATCAAGGTAAACATAACAGTCTAACTTTCCAATTTATATAAATAGATACAAATTAATAGAATATATAACTTTTATAAATACATATTTATAGTTAGTAGTGCGTATAATTACATGCTTATAGGTAAGTTTATATGAGAGGTTCTTTTTTTTCTTTTTTATTTATGAAAGACTCTTAAATAATAGTTGATAATTATTAGTTATGTAACACAATGAATATTATAATAGACACACATAATATGTGATAATATAATGCGCTTTGTGATCACATAAGTACTATTAAATATATAAATGATAACAGCACTGATTTATTGATGGTTCCTGTTATTTATTACAAATAATACAATGCGTGCCAAAGAAATTGCATCATTCGCAAGAGGTTATTAAAAAAAAAATTCGAACGTTCAATTTTCACAACATAATATGGTTTTAAGAATTTTAATGATAATACTTTCTCCTCTAATTGCCGTCAATACAATTATAATATTGATCAAGATTCATCGCAATTGGAATTCGCAAAGTTGTCCTAACAAAACTAGTGAGTAGTGATAGAGGGTACATACTGGTTCACTGCACGCAGGCAGATAGAATTACATTGTTGCTGAGAAGACACCGCTTTTATTAAACCTGAATTACACTGAAATTTAATGTCACAATATTCTACAGAAACGATGATTATCAAATTTTCCAGGAAACTGATTCCAAAAAAAAAAAAAAACTCTGGTGTGAAACACTCACACAACTTTCACTTACTCCAGTTTTCAAAATTATAATTGAAAAAATTTTATAGTTTGTGTACCAAATTTAATGAAATTCGTAGAAAACTGAAAAAAAAGTTCTGCAAAAGCTCACTTCCGGTTTACTAACATTTCTTAAGACTCGGAATTTTGGCCATTTATTTATTTCTGATTAACTTTGCTTGGATGATAAAATTGTATAATCAATTATGATAGCACTTTAGAGAAAAACATAACCTCTCACCCTCCTCCATAAGTGCCCATAAATGATTTTTCCCAGAGAAATGTTTTAAATAAAAGTTGTAGATCTTTGTATGTTTAGCTTATATAAGAACGTTCAAGAAAATCGTCAGAGACATTTTTGAGAAAATCGCGAAAAAGTGAAAAAAAAAAATCATTTAGTAAAGTGATAATGTCAAACCACTTCGGGTCATCCAATTTTTTTGAAACTCGAAATTTCAACAACATATTCAATTCTAATTAACATTATTTAGATGATAGAATTGTTTAATAAACTGAAATAGCACTTTAGATGAAAACCTAACCCCACCCCTCCACCATAACTGACCTTAAATGAATTTTCCTAGAGAAATGTTTCAAATAAAAGTTGTAGCTCTTTGTATGTGTAGTTGATTTTTGAAGTTTGAAGAAAATCGTCGAAGCCATTTTTGAGAAAACCTAAACGGAATATCAAGTTTAAACTTTCTAAGGTTTTTCGTTTTTGAGCAATGCTGTTCACACACACACACACACACACACACACACACACACACAGACCATTTGCTAAAAACCACTTTTTTAGACTCAACGGACCTCAAAACCGTTATTTCCGATGAAAACTCGATATCGAAAATTTGACACGATTACAATACTACCCTTACTAGGGAGTAAGTGAAAGTAAAATGATACGTTTATATTTCAGCTGTTAGTATTTCAAATTTAAAGAAAATTGATAATGCCAGTTTTTTTTTTGAAAATTCAAAGGAACTTAGAAAATCTATTCTATAAATTTGCACTACCGATTAATAGATTTTCTTCAAATTTAGAATGCTAGATTAATGTCTTAATAATATTAATGTTTAAGGGAAAAGTTTAACCCTTCAATACCCTTGAAAAGAATAATGATTCAAATAAAATGGATAAGCCTTTACGTATTTAGGTAGTACATATACCTATCTAAAGTAAATTTTAAAAGAAATCAATGAAGCCAGTTTACGAGAAAATTGCGAAATACTGAAACAAAACAAAAATTTTTATTAATGTCGCAATTTCGGTTGCGGATTTTTCGGCAGTTGCTGATATCTTCGTGACAGTTGCGGTGACGATATCTTAAAAGAATTATCAAGTTGGTGCTTCCTTTGATGTTTCGTTTTTAGGTATTTTGTATCATTCACACTATACACACACCCACACACAACACACACACATATCGTTCGCTAAAAATTTGTTTCGTACTTAGGGAAATATGTATTATTTCCGAAGAAAACTCATTCTCAAAAAATTTGAAACATTCCACCAAATCTTCGTAACGTTTCTACTGATGATTAAGATAAAGGAAATACTCATATTACGATTCAAAAAACAGGATACGCAAAGCCTAATTCCATTGCGACCTGCATTAAGTGCTCGGATCTATTGCGGATTAAATACTCATATTAGTAGACGTAGATGTTGTAGATTGTTGTAGGGGATTATTGCAGTGCGATCTGAAAGATCTATTGTGCCCCCCTGAGTCTTTTCCAATGCATAGCCGGCCTCCAAGCAGTGTTCTCTAGCTACAGATAACACTGTCCATCACCGGACAGTGAGTTGTAGAGGCTTCTATGAAGAGAAAATCTAAGGTCAGCATGCTGGTTCGAACCCGGGATCTCCGCATTGCTAGTCTAGCGCGCTAAAACTGAGCTAATCCCTTCCTTCTCCCTTGGCTTTCGCCAATTAATTAGGGACGGAGACTCTAGTTTGAGCCCTGTGTTTGTCCTTGTCTGTAATGTTTAGAGTGTATGTAGTTTAAGTGTATTTGTTCTGTTCTGACAACGAGTGCATGGGGTACTGAGCTGTGGTAACCCATAGGGTCGCTATTCCCCAAGTAACTGCAAGTAACAGATACTCCTTGCGAGATATTAGTAGAAGCGGCGGGGGGGGCAGCCTCATTCCACTGCGACCGGCAAATCGAGGTCTATTGTGGATCTATATTAGTAAGCAGACTTTAATTACAAATTTCTAACAGGCTTTTCCTAGGCTTGGTCCGATTTTCAAGTAAAATGACTTTTATGTGGGCGGCGAGCCTGCCTTCCACATAACCCATCCTGGGAGTTCCAGGAGCTCAAATTCGGATAGTTCTTTCCTAAAGAAATTGTCTTCCTGGTAGATTATTGAGTTCCTCTACCCAAAACCTGACAGTACTTCCTCAGCACACAACCTGGCCCTTCCTCAGCATGTAGTATGGTCATAATTTGAGCTTGTAGTGTCTTAAATGCAAGCTAAAACCCCTCTTTTGTGATAACTCAGCCATACTGGGACCGATAAGGAAATTAATTTGTCTAGTTTTATTAAACAAAATAAAAAATCATTGTCTTAAATTAATTAAAATCTTGCGAGAAATTGCATACTTATTGAAGAATACCTTCTTCATTTTCCAAATATAGAGATCCTGGTCTGAGTAATGTAACTGTCGTTCTGGAGTGGATATTCTCAGGGAGCCAACCAACCAGAAGATCGATGCCTCTAACAAATGAGTTTAAGAGAGAATTTTATTCAGCTATTTCTGGGATGGATTGGGATGAACGGATTAAGCCAAATCGTGCCATGCGAACAGTTTACCAACATCTACGTATTTTATAAATCTACCAAATGAGAATTTATTGTTCCAAAGTTAAAAATTATTTATCAAATATATTACGCATTTATTAATTATAATTCTTATGAAATATGATTAAATTTGCTTTTCTAAATTAAACGCCTACGTAATATTAAGCACTGACTCTAGGGTTTCACGGTTTTAAAACCGGAAATATGTTTTACTGAAATATGTTAAGTTTGGAAAACCGGTTACAAAACATTAAAAAACCAGTTTTAATGTAAAAATTATTTTTAAAAATAAAATCTTATTTTGTAATGTGCCTTATGGCCTATATTTATAATTGTGTTTATGGAAGTAATACAAACACGTAAAAAATTTACGAGAGACCGATTGTGTTTCAAACAAACCGACTTTAATATGAAACCATTTACGACTTTTTTTTACAAATGAAGAGCCTTCGTTCCATACTTTAACGGGGTGCGACCGGCACAGTTCAAAAAGAATTTTACATTTTTGTCCTATGTTGTAAGATTTTATCGATTTGTGTAAATACTTTTTTAAAATGTTTGACAAAACTCTTATACAAAAAAAATTTAAATTTTGTCGACCAATAATTAATAAATACAAATGAAAGGCAGAAGAAAAGTTATCCATTGATATATTTCTTTTAATTCTGAGGTCCGAATAGCACATGCTTATCGTAATTAATGGGGATAGGTAGTTTTAGTTATTATCTTAAAGGCACTTAAAATAAAATCACAAATTAGGTAAAAATTGTTTACTGAATTTATCATATATTAAAATATTAATCAACCTGATATTGGAAATGGCAATGCGAAAATGCACGATTAACCCAGAAGCAACATACACAACAGGGTTATCTGATTATTTAGCCTACGCAAACGATGAAGCTATTTTGGCGAGGTCAAAGGCTGCGCTTAAGGAAACCTTTTTGGAGTTGGCTGAAGGTTGGCTCGTCTGCATCAATGAGGAGAAGACAAGTACATGGTGACAACACGGCAAGCGAGATGGTTCAGAAAACTGAAGCCGACAGGCCATCAGCACCGGTCCTAGATATCTAAATATCTAGGAGCCGTTCTCACTAACAAAAACGAAGTAAGCCGAGATACAATTGACTAGCGCGACAATAGAATAGCGGCCCGTGAATAGGTGTTTGGGAGCATTAAGCCGGACATTCTATAATAGATCCTGACAAGAAAGACCAAATTAAAGAACTACAAGTCAGTCCTTAGACCCGTTGTAACAACATACGGCTCGAAGTCAAGAACGTTGTTGATGTATGCCGATGAATTGAAATTGAACCTGTAGGAGAGAAAGGTATTGAGGGCGGTCTATAATGGGAATTAGAAGGGGAGAATTGGGTTTAACAGATGAAATAAACTGGAAATAAAGCTGAACACAGTATAATAAGAAAGTAACACAAACTGCCAGGACTTTACACGTAAGTAGAATTTGGATACTGAGCGATTTAGACTGAGTAAAGAGAAGAATAGTAGTTGGTTGCTGACTCGTTGTTAACTGTTATAAGACTCCTCCTGAAGGGCTAGCTCAGCTGTATATATACGGAGTCTCGCACTCTAATCTGGCCTAAGTAGCGAGAGAGATTCTCAGCTCATTTTGTGTTTCTCAATCTCTTTAAATCCCTCTCTTCGGATCCTATTACAGGTCTAGTCTATAAAAGGACCAGTGTGCCAAGATGGAGTCTGGAAGGTGCCGAAAAAACGCGGAGTTATGAGAGTTGTACGGGAAAGAGGATATAGGTTTGTGGTCAACCAGAGAAGCTGCGTTTGGTTGGACATGTGTAAAGGATGGAGAATAAGAGAGTTTCATGAAGAGCGCTGGAAAGTCACTCCGCAGGCAGTAGACCAAGGGGGAGACCTAGACTACGTTGGATATGGAAGAGGATCTCCAAGATCTGAATACAAAGGTGGAGAAGAAACGCCAGGCCTCCCTGGCTTGGGTCAGCTACTGACGGAGGCCAAGGTCCTGCATGGGCCGTAGAGCCACAGTTGTATTAAGTTGAGTTGAGTTAAAATATTAATGTTCTGATATATTAAACTATTAAATATTTTTTAGTTATTTCTTTGAAAAATATTTTTGATTATTTTTAATCGTTCATTATTTTTGTTTCTTTCATTTATATTTTGTTAAATTAAATTGTTAATTAAATGTTAATTTTCAATTTATGAATAAAATGAATGAATTCATAAATTGTTAATCAGGAATATTTTGAAATAAGAAAAATTATTTTATAATCTTTAATTTTTACAAATATTCAAAAACCGGTTTTAACCTGTTTTTTTTTTTTTTTAAATAAATGAGAATTCGAAAACCGGATTTTTAAAAAGTACATTTTTGTATAAACCCAAAATTGATTCACTATATGTTTTAGAGGAATTGAAAATTTATCTATAATTATCACACAGTAAAATCAACGTTTTCTACATCAGTGATATTTTCCGTGATAGCCCTGCTTCATTATTGTGGGGTTATCGGCCGGTTTCGGCCACTTGTTTCATTAGGATGCCTTATATAAACAGTGTGATAACATAGACTTGCGCAGAGAGCTAAGATCAGTTCAGTGTTCAGTTTATTCAAGATAGCAACTGTTTATCAAGATTATCAAGACATCCTGATAATGGGCAAACACCCGAAACCGGGTCAATAACCACAATATGAAGTAGGCTATCATAGAAAATATCTCTGATGCTTTCCAGCTCGGCCGGCCCAACCACAACAACGTTTTCTACCTATATAATATTAAGATATATTAAATTTTAAGTTCATAATTCCAAAGTTGAAAAAAAAATCGGTAAACAGGAAGTGCGATTCTTATGAATATGATTCGGACTTTTTAAGAATTTGCTCGTAAAAGCTTCCGACCGAGAGAAAACAGACTCTCTCTGGTACTCTCTGACTTAAGTAGGCTAGACGGGGGAGAACCTGTATATAAGCCAGTGAGAGATCTAGACATCGATCTATCTATCAGATTCAACCATACATCGCATCGTGTCATATTTCTATTTTCACCTTTTATTCTATAAAATCATTACAAGTCCAGTGTAGTTTGTGTAAACTTATAGCTATATTATAACAGTGTCTTCATATCTCGTCTAATTAATCAATCCCAATTTCTCTCATCATCAACTCCATTATAATCATATAAACCTATCACATTTATGCGTAACATTTTTCTAAATTTTATTTTGCTGAAAAAACCCGTGAGTTAAACTTATTTTTAAACTGCCTTTCAGTTTTGGCGTGAATTGCAGAAATGCTGCCAGACTCAAGTAATCCTTTTTTAAAAAAACAAATGTTTTTTATATATTTGTAATGCTACTGCTAACCAAAAATTTAGAATGCATTGCAAATTTAAACAAACTTGACAACATGCTACAGTTGTGAATTATGACAAGAGAAGTCCCGCGTTTTTATAATATATATATATATATATATATTAACAAACATTCATTGACTTTTTGTTCATCGAAGTAATAACCTCCTGGACTATTTTAATAATAATTATAATAATGATAATAATGTCTAACCACTTCCCTTTTGTTGCGAAAAGTAATTTTAAATAAAAAATCTGTATTATCAATTTTCTGATTACGCAACTGACAATAAAGCAGAAGGCAATTTCCTCTCATTAATTTTTAATTACTTAAATAACCTTTTTTTTATATATTTTGTTTTTAATAACTGAAGAAAAAGTTTAGACTGAATTAAATTTAATTTATATTTAATATTAATTATTTCATAATCATATTATAAACTATTAGAAGATAAGTATCAGCTCTATACATTTCTAAATATAGGTCAATGATCAATACACTGTGTGTTATTTTCAAATTGTTTTGCTTTCATTAAATAATGACTATTATTTCATTCGTTAATTTTTGTTTTGTTTTTTTCACATCTTTCAACAGTGTTTGTCAATTTATAATAATAATTATCTTTTGATAGGTTTTTTTTTCCTATAATTTTAATTTTCAATTATTATCGAATTGGACGTACACGAGGGTACTTTCTAATAAATAGATTTTTCCAGATATAGATAGTTTTCTGATGGACCTTTTTTTTGTTAATCAATACAGTGCCATCAAGAAAATTAAACTAAATTTTAATTGGATAAAGAATTCGGTTACATTATAAAAATCGTAACTTTCTCTTCTTACTAGCAGATAAAAGTAAGTACAAGAAGAGATCGTGTTAACTTTTAGAAAATGAGTTTTCACTGGAAATACATGTTTTGAGGTCCCTTGAGTACGAAAAATCTATCCCATATCATATTTATGTGAGTGCGTGTGTGAAGAAAATATCACAAAAAAAAAAAAAAAATGCAAGAAACTCAAAATTGGTATTCCATTTTTTTAGTACCACCATCGTATCTGACACGAAGATTTCGGATAAAATTCGTCAACCGGAAAAGCGTGACTTCCCTTTTTTTTCGGGTTTTTCAGTTTTTCACGATTTTCTTGAAAACAAAATGGGGGCTCCAGCGATTTTTTTTTTTTTTTAATTGATAACGAATGAGCTGGAGACTGAATAGATTTCTGTGTTTTCTAGGATTTTTTGGAAATCAGCTGCACACACACACATTTTAAAGATGAAACGCTGACTACACACACATATCTATATTTGAAACCTTTTTTTTTTTAAACAAAAGGGGCATTTATGAAGTTTTGTTTGAGGATCGATAGAAGAAGCGTTATCTACTGGTAAACAATTAATCTCACATTCAATTAGGTTTTTTTCTTAAGAAGCAAATAAAAACTATCCGACCATCTATTATATTAACGAATAATGTCGAGGATCGCTTAATTATAATACCAAGGAAGGGAGTAGCTACGTGGTTAGCGTACTGGACTTCCACGAGGAGGACCCGCGTTCGAATACAGCTGAGCTACCCTTAGATTTTTTTTCCTTCCTAGGAGCCTCTACAGCTCACTGTCCGGTAATGGACAGTGTTTTCTGTAACGAGAGAACGCTGTCCGGAGGCCGGCAGTGCCCTGAGAAGGCTTCGGGCGCCAATGACTCTAGATTCTGACGCGCCTTAAATAAAAAAATTACAATACCAAATTATAATAATTATAAAAGTATAATTGCAGAAAGGTGTCTGAGTATTTTCAACAAGATCTTTTATAGACATGATATTAAAAATAAAGTTTACTGACGGAGAGTTCAGTGGATAATTCTATGGCAATATTGATTTATCATCACACTTGTTAAAAAAAAATAATTATTAATTTATGATTTTTATAAGTATATATATATATAAGTCCTTAACTAAGGAATTAGTAATAACAGAAATGAGGAAATAATTTTGCTCTGAGATACGAAAAAACTGTCTTTTGCGTAGCACCTCATGAAGGACCACAGCCACAACAAGAAGAGGATTCCCAACAAGTCCGCGTTTTCGATTAACATGTTGCTAGCATTCGTAACCCGCTTTAAATCATCATTTTCATTTTTTTTTTTTTTTTTTTTTTTTTTGTTAATTTAAGGTGCGTCAACATCTATGGTCATTGGCAGCCGGAGCATTCTCAGTACACTGCCGGCCTCCGGACAGTGTTTTCTCGTTACAGACAACACTGTCCATAACCGGACAGTGAGCAGTAGAGGCTCCTAGGAAGAGAAAAAAAATCTAAGGATAGCACTGCTGGACTCAAATCTGGGACCTCCACGTGGGATACAGTGCTCTAATTACTGAGCTAATCTTTTTACTTTCATCGTGATATTATTGAAGCTATTAGGGTATTCCGCTGCATTACAGATGAGTGAGCTAGTCATTTAGCTGGGCCACAATCAACATATTCAAATATATAATTATGCTTAAATTTTAATCTAGTTCTAAAATTTCTCTGAAGATAATCTTTCCCGTTTCAACAGACTACGTGCTCTTCCAAGTTTCTGTACGTGCTTATCTTTAGCTGTTATGGAAAAAATATATTATAATATTTAACGCGAAAGTAAAGTACTTTTACAACTCTCGTTCAGTTGCCACACCAGTTTGCGCTCGTGTGTATAAACCTGAACTCGAATGTATAACTGTGGCCAAATAATTAACTATGACTTACTTACTCCTATTACTGTATAAAAAAGTATTGCTATTAATTATTCATCATAAAATCATATTAATTACAATAAATATGATTTGTTTTAGTACAAAGAATATTTTATTTTCCTCAAACATCTTAGTTTTTCTTTCTTACTTCGCTCTCATAGTCCATCAAGCCTTCTCACAATAATCAACTTAGCATACGTGTTCACGTGACATTCATTGCTGCTGAACCTGTATCTATTTTTATTTTTTTGCTGGCATTTCCAAAGTATACAATTAGTAATTTAATTAAAATGGCAGAACCAAAAAAAGAGCACAATTTAGAAAAGCCTATTCAAGTAAATGATCTCTCACATCGAACATATTAATTTTTGCTGCCAGTCGTATGCCAATGTGAACTTGTGAAGTATATAAATGCTACTACATACTAAACTAAATACAAAGCGGTCGAAAACGTTTTAAATTTATTATAATTATACATACGTACGCTTTTAGCCCATTATTTAAAAAACTAATGATAAATTCTCAAGAAAATTTTATATCACGATAACCAACATTAAACAATGAAGTGTTACTGTAGCACTGATATCGATATATTCCCTCAGGAAATAAATTTATATTTTTCAACTTCAGTATTGTTTCAACATTATCATGTGAACGATATTCAAATGTACAATTCTAAATAAAAAATATTAATGTGAGAAATTCTTTATAATTTAATTAAAGGTAACCAAAAATTGGTATTGAAAAACAAATCTGGTAATATATAATACTCAACTCTTAAGCAGGTGGTTTCAGATTACCTGCTGTCCCTATGTAGGATAGAGTTGATGACCTTAGTAGTGTGATGGATGCAAGAAACTTGAAATAATATTAAATTATAAATAAATCGAAATTAAGAAAAAGATTGACTTTCCCTTGCAAAAGGACAAGACCAGGTATACAAGTCCAGTTACTGGTACGGTACAAGAACAATTACTGGCATTGTACTACCCCCTTCTCCTAACAGGGGAGGAATTGAAGAAACAAAGAGAAGAGATATTTTTAAAGACAGACTAGTGCTAGAAATCAAGGTGGAAACATCGAAACACTACTTCAGGAATCGCTCTCTAAATATCTGTGCCAGTTTCACAATAAATCAAATAAGTTGTAGTTATTATTTTAACAGAATATAATTATTTATAAAACAGTGGTGATTTCTTAATTATTCTTAATACTTCTATCTTTATCTCAACCAATCATACAAGCCCTTTTCACTAAAACGCTCACGACACAACCAACTACTACAAACATCATTACATTACAATGGTGGCAGCGGTGGGATATTTGCAACCAGAATCCACAGATATTTAGAGAGCGATTCCTGAAGTAGTGTTTCGATGTTTCCACCTTGATTTCTAGCACTAGTCTGTCTTTAAAAATATCTCTTCTCTTTGTTTCTTCAATTCCTCCCCTGTTAGGAGAAGGGGGTAGTACAATGCCAGTAATTGTTCTTGTACCGTACCAGTAACTTGACTTGTATACCTGGTCTTGTCCTTTTGCAAGGGAATGTCAATCTTTTTCTTAATTTCGATTTATTTATAATTTAATATTATTTCAAGTTTCTTGCATCCATCACAGTAGGTATGGGATAGGTACTGGACACAAATGGGTGGCTAGTCGTTTGCACAATATAGGGAGGACGTCTAGTCCCATATGTCAGAACTGTGATGATGGAGTTAGGGAAACGGTGTATCCACTATTTATGTCAGTGTCCCCGTTTCACTGGTACTGGGTTTCGTGTATTTAAGAGGGCATCATTCTCGCGCGGGATATCTTAGAGATTGATCCTAGCATTATCTTAGAATATTGTAGACAAGCCGGCAAACTGCTGGGGGAGATTAATTAGTGGAATGTTTTTATTGGATTAGTGGGGGGGGGGATTGGGGGGATAAAAGCCACATATGCATAGATCCTAGGCTGATAGGAACCCAGATTTTTTTAATAATAACACTCAACCCACGACTTTTTCTTACTGCAACTTTCTCAGCTACCATGGACATATTTTTATTACTAAGTATATTGAGTTTTCTTTTCTCCCACCAAGTGATACATTATAATGAAATGCCACTTTTGTGAGAAGCCTTATGTCTTAACTCCCAGCAGTGGCGGCTACTGGTATTCGCGATTGCGCGACTGAACTCCCAGCTATTTGAAGAAAAAAAATTAAATAAAAAAGTAACTAATTTTCATATTTTTATCAAATATTTCAATTTCAAAAAAATATTTTCATTTTTGTATTAATTAGGAAATTAAGTCAGTAAGAATTGTATATATTGGCCTGATTATCAATGGTTTATAATAATCAAAAATCAAATAAATTAATTTAATAATTTGTTGTCGAATCAGAGAATCAGACATAAAAGAATAGGAACGAATATCGGTATATAAGCTCCTTAAACATGTTCGTACAATGAATTGTACACTAGTGTGCAATTAACACA
Source organism: Triatoma infestans (assembly GCA_011037195.1). Taxonomy (NCBI): domain Eukaryota; kingdom Metazoa; phylum Arthropoda; class Insecta; order Hemiptera; family Reduviidae; genus Triatoma; species Triatoma infestans. Next base: position 23,225 of record JAAEAF010010488.1, read on the forward strand.
ATCATACTGTTGTAGGTATATCAGGAGATCTATAAAAAGGTAAGAAGTTGGAGGTTCCTATATACATACATATATATATAATGTATGTATAAAAAGTGTATATTTTTATTACCTTTTTTAAAATAAGAGTGGGGGTTACAAGCGCGATCAACATTACTTACGATCTTAAGAACGGACTTATCCGATCTTACGCGGAGTTAACAAAGTTGTTTTTAGCAAATGGTGTGTGTGTGTGTGTGTGTGTGTATATGTGAACAGCATAGCTCAAAAACAAAAACCGTAGAAAGTTGAAATTTCTTATACAAAGTAAACACACAAAGATGTATAACTTTTATTTAAAACATTTGTCTGGTTAAAATTCATTTAAGGGCACTTTTAGGGGAGGGGTGGGGTTATATATTTTTCTCTAAAGTGCTATAATAGTTGATTATACAATTCTATCATCCAAACAAAATTAATTAGAAATAAATAGATGGCCAAAAATTCTGAGTTTTAAGATAATTAGTAAACCGGAAGTGCGCTTTTACTGAACAGTTTTTTTCAGTTTTCGACGAATTTCATTAAATTTGGTACACAAACTATTAAAATTTGTCAATTATAATGTTGAGAACTGGAGTAAGAGAAAGTTGTGTGAGTGTTTCACACCAGATTTTTTGTGGTGTGATGTGCCTGTGCCAATGTGTGGGTTTTTTATATATTATATTTAAAAATGATTTTTTAAATTTATAAATGATATTGTATTTATAAAAGCATGATTTTTTGCATACTCCATTATCTTATAATATGGTGAAAACATTGTAATCGTAAAAAAATTTGGATTTCAAAAGCGTTGCAAAAATAACGTTTTACGCCATACTGACCCTGAAGAAGTGATATTTGCAATTTCTTTGTGAGTATGTATGTATGTGTGCCTGTCTATCTCTTACCAATAACTGGTCCTGATGCAAATAACTGATTCGCGAATTTTTCGAAAAAGGAAGCAGTAATGATTTTAATTATTTTCTTTACCATGCATGGTCCTTAGAGTGATCCGCAATACCAGACTAGCAACATTTTCTGTATCTCTTGAACAAGTAGCTCGCAACAAAATTTTGAAACCATTTTCTGTGGTAGATGTAAGAGGAAAAAAAATTAGAAATAATTTAGGTATGTGAAAAAATAAACTAGTAATCGCATTGAACACTGAATGAATAGAAACACAAACTGCCAGGACTTTACACCAGATACAAGATATTGAGAATAAGATAGCGAGAGAATAATTAGGGGAGAGAGAGAGAGAGAGACAGACTGGCTGAATATTAGAAAGTACGTAGATTGATGTTGATTTGACTGGTGACCGATAACTCTTCTCAAACTATTCTTCGTAGAGGGCTAGCTCATCTCTCTTTATATAGAATTCTCCCGCGCTACTTTGGCCTTGGTAGAGAATAACTAATGATTCGAATCCTTGGTTCTTCGGATACTCACGCATCTTAATCACTTTTAATGATTCGGGTCCCATAACAATTTTCAATGTAATTTGATATGTAGCTTTCTGATAGTCTTATAATATTGATAGCAAATTTTGTAATTTTTATCAAGTGTTGATTATGGAATTGCAAATTTGTAAATTACTAAAAATTACCGATTTCCTGTAAATGGTTTGAAATGTTCCTCATTTAAGTTCACTCACGAGGCAATGAAAGGGTACCTCAGAATGAGGTGCAAGGGAGAATGGGTGAGAACCTTCCGGGGGGATCACACTAGGATTGAGGACAAAATTTGGCGAGTAAACCGATTTCTGCTATCCAAACTTGATGAGACGGGCAAGAAATGGGGATTTGAGAGAGATTATGAGATTACGATTGGCAGTATAGGAGATGATAACCTTACGAGGCCAACGAAGTCGGGCAGCGGCATTATTCGTTGTTATTCAGATGGCTCTAGGCAGGAGGGTACTGGCCTGTCGGGGGCGGGAGCCTGGTTTCAGGAACTGGATAAAGAGAGTTCGGTGGCCTTGGGTGGCTTGGCCACTGTTTTTCAGTCTGAGGTGGTGGGCATCATTGAATGCTGCCACCTGGTGGGGGAGTGGCAGGGAGAGTTCAAGGAAGTGCGGATTTTCTCGAACAGCCAAGCCGCACTAAGGGCTTTGAGTAAGCCTTGGTGGAGTTCGAAATAGTGGGAGAATGTCGGAGAAAGCTCAACGCTTTGGCTCGGAGGGGTAAGGTGCATCTCTATTGGATACCCGGACATGCGGGAATAGAGGGCAATGAGAGGGCGGATCGGCTGGCCAGGGAGGGATCATCATTACCATTTTGTGGTCCTGAACCAGCCCTGGCCGTTACAAAGACGTTTCGCGACAAACAGATTAGACTTTGGGAGACGAGAGCTTTGGAGAAATGCTGGGGGGACACGCAGGGGTGCCTCCAAGCTAAAAGATTTATAAAGGCAGGCAAGCAGAGAATTTCGGAGTATCTCCTGTCTCTCAGTAGGACGGGTTTGAGGACCTTGGTAGGAATAGTGACTGGACACACTTGGTTGTCCAGCACTTGTTTAACATAGGAAAGACGCGGAGTCCCATTTGTCAGAACTGTGATGACGGAGTTAGGGAAACGGTGTATCACTACTTATGTCAGTGTCCCCGTTTCGCTGGAACTAGGTTTCGTATATTTGGGAGGACACCACTCTCGCAGGATTGTCTAGGCGAGTTGGAGTATAGGGATATCTTGAGATATTGTAGATTAACCGGCAAGTTACCGGGGGAGACTAATTAAGGGGTTACGGGGGGTATCGGGGGGATAAGAGCCATATAGGCTTAGGTCCCGCACCTTTGGGCACCCGTTTCCGATAATAATAATAAT
>JAAEAF010010489.1:0-16256 GCA_011037195.1 Triatoma infestans
AACCGTTTTTCTTCAAATTTTGAATTCTGGCAATATATGTACTGTATTTTTTTTTTTTTTAATAAAGGAAACTTACTATTCTATTAATTATAATGAGTTTGAGAAGGAGAGTAATTGGGGTTTGTTGGATAAATGAACTAGAAGTAAAGCTGAACACTGCTGAGAGAAGCTGAAGCTGAAGCAGAGAGATTTAGGGTGAGAAAGAGAAAGGTTGTTGACGCGTTGTGACTGCTATATGAACTCTGCTGCAAGACTCTGGAATACTCTCCCGTTGCTGTATTTAAACAGTTTCTCCCACTCTAGTCTGGTCTAAGCTAGAGAGTGATCCTGTCCAATTTTATTTCTCTCTCTCTCTGCTAAGGATCCCTCTCTTTGGATCCTATTACAAAGTGTGGCCTTTTCACATCTTTCAATTGTTTCAAATTGGTGGAAACATATAGTTAATCACTGGCCAGATTTTTTTGGAATTTCTCTAATCACCAGCTAAAAAACAATATAATCGGGATATATGATGAAGACTTATTTATATTTCTCGCCCCATTTAGGAAAAATCATACAAAACAAAGCCCGAACAGCCACTGTTAAGAATTTAGAAAGATGATATGAGAGCCCACAATTCTGCTCAGACAGATGGAGGAACCATATATAGTACTGATGTGGAATTGTAGTGGAAAGTCTAGGACATAATTTCCCTAATTTTACATATTTACAGCGTATATCATTGCCTATTTAATTCTATTTCACACTAAACTATTTAGACCAATATCTGACCAAAACTAAAATATCTTGTAACAAAAATGAATAATCTATTAAAGAAAATTAATAATTGTTTGATTGGAATCTTTTATTTACATTAATAAAACCAAAACCTTAATCAAACTTATCTAATTCAAATCTAGATTACTTTGATGACTCATCGATTAAATGAGAACATAATGGCTGCGTTTTTAATGGGTAAACGCAGAGGAGAATATAAATTATGGGGCCGACATTCTCTGCTACATTGTTAAAATCGATTACTTGTTCCGTTTTGACATTTAATGTCTTCATATATATTAATTATTACATAATATTAAGCAAAAAATTGTAACAATTTTTAGCTTATATATAGTTTCTTTTTAATTAAATGCATCATTACTCACATCTTAATTACTGACACTTAACATAGGTTAAAAGAAAAAATCACTGGCCACTAATTTGCTGGCTACTCTTTCGACTTTCGGTCAGTTGGAATTCTTTTTTCTTTAATTTTGTTTTTATTAACAAGAAATATTCAATTTGTAGTAATGTCGTTGTCAATGCCTACGTTCACGAGAATTGTGAGGGATGTTCAGAGTATAATGGCAACAGAAAATGGCGCTGATAGAAGCAATGGAGTAGGCTTGAATTTAACAATTTCCTCAAGCTGTTTTGAAACGATTTTGTTTTGATTTCTTTTTGTTCATAGTGATGTAGAATGCTAGCGTCGACTGATGTGACTTGCTTGAGGAGCGATGTGACTGACTCTAGAACTCTTACTTATTTTAATAGCCCAGTTAATGTGTGACTAAATGGTAAAGACACTCTAGCCTTTAAAAGTGCTTTTGGCAAAGAATGAGTAATTTAAACTGTCCTCAACTGTACTGCTGTCGTTCTTTTTATTTGAATCGAACTATCCCTTCCTAGTCTGGCCTAGATGGGGAATAACTAACGTTTTATTCGTTTTATGTCGGCTTCTTCGCTCTTCGGATCCTATGAATCTTTAATGATACGGATCCCATTACAGGAAGTATGAAGGCGAGAGAGATTATTTTTTTTGTATCATATTATTTATTTATTGTTTTCGTCAAAAACTCGCAAGATTGAACATAATTTTGATAAGTGGTGATGAATAAGATGAACCAGTGAACAACTTAGTTATTTATTTTAAGAATACATTTTAGTTTTGCTTCATTTCCTGTCGTTTCGACATTTTACATGTCATCTTCAGAGGATATATTATTTATTTTAAAATAATTTTACTAAAATCTGAAATTATTACACTTATATTAGAACGAAATTTTCTTATATATAGAAAACATAAAGTACATATGTTCACAAATTGATTGTACCAACCTTTGAAAGTTACAGTTGTGGTGTAGGCATTATACCATTAATTTCTCTTACTCCTAGTAAGAGAAAGTATTGTAATCGTGTCAAATTTTCGATATTGAGTTTTCACCGGAAATATTCGTTTTGAGGTCCCCTGAGTCCAAAAAAGTGGTTTTTAGCAAATGGTTTGTGTGTGTCAGTGTGTGTATGTATGTATGTGAATAGCATAGCTCAAAAACAAAAAACCTAGAAAGTTGAAACTTGATATTCCGTTTAGGTATCACCATGGGATCCGAAAGCTGGGTCATCTGTCAAAATTCCTCAACCGCAAGTACCCTTTTACTATAGGTTGGGTTTTTTTTACTTTTTTGCGTTTTTCTCAAAAATGGCTCCGACAATTTTCTTCAAAATTGTTATATCAACTACACATACTAACAGCTACAACTTTTATTTTAAACTTTTTTCTGGGAAAATTCATTTAAGGGCACTTCTGGGGGAGAGGTGGGATTAGGTTTTCATCTAAACAAACCTATCATCTAAATAATGTTAATTAGAATTGAATATATTGTTGAAATTCCGAGTTTCAAAAAAATCAGATGACCGGAAATGCGTTTACATAACCACTTTACCAAATGATTTTTTCACTTTTTCGCGATTTTCTCAAAAATGGCTCCGACGATTTTCTTGAAACTGTCTATATAAACTAAACTTACAATGATCTACCACTTTTATTTAAAATTTTTCTCTGGGAAAATTCATTTAAGAGCACTTTTGGCGGAGAGGTGGGTTTATATTTTTCTATAAAGTGCTATCATAGCTGTGTATACAATTCTATCATCCAAACAATATTAACTAGAAATAAATAGATGATAAAAATTCCGAGTTTCAAGAAAATTAGTAAACCAGAAATGCGCTTTTACTGGACAGTTTTCGACGAATTTCATTAAATTTGGTACACAAACTATAAAATGTGTCAATTATAATTTTGAGAACTGGAGTAAGAGAAAGTTGTGTGAGTGTTTCACACCAGATTTTTTTGTATTTATTTTTTATATTATTATTATATATTTTTCCAGAAACAGAGAACGTGTTGAGGAATTTTGAAGTGGAAAAGTAACTATAAGTTACTAGTCAGAAATAATTGATTATAAAATTGATATAATCTACGTGATTATTTAAAAAAAATTCCTTGAATAATCTGGTTATTTTGCTGAATATGTTGTAGTGAAATTAGTTAGTTTAAAGTTGAGCACCACGCGGTCACCAACTGCATTTGGTTATGTTAAATTTTTTTTAAAACATAAATTAAAACTGGCATTCAACTAAGAAATTAAAAATTAATAATAATAATAATAATAATAGCACTTTATTGGCACAAATGATACAAATGATATAATAAACAAGTTACTTATAGGCATGGATAACAATCCGTCAGCCAGAGTCTCAGACAAGATTATAAATTAACAAGACAAATAAATCACATTATTTTTTCGTTTTAAAGAGAAAAAGAAAATAAAGAACTCCATTAATTATTATTTACTAATAAAATAAGATCAATAAAATGAAAATAAAAATAAATTACGATACAATTAATTAATAAGGCATGAAATGACTACAATAACTGAGATGAAATTGTAAATTAAATAAAAGTGTAACTAAAAATTAAATTCTTGAATCAACTCCAAGCATGCCGAGCATAATAAATCAGACAACGACAGTCAGTGCCGTTCAGGAAGGTTACAAGTTCAGACCTTGTTAATCTGGAAACTCCCACATAAAGAACCCGAAGTTCAGACAAAATGGAACACTCGGCCATAAAATGGAACAAATCCTCAACTTTTCTAGAGTTACACAGGGAGCAAATTTCAATTTCTCTTTCAAGCCAGGGTGTATGATTCAGATATAGCAGCTCACCGCGCAATTTAAAAAGCCACCGCAGTTCAATTAAGGAAAAGCCAGAAGATTGATCCCTCAACAGGCTACACATGCTGAAATCATGATCCAATTCCTTATATAAGAGGAAATGAGCAGAGACTGTAGACCTCAACACACACTCCCCCCGATGAGCCGCTTTTATTCTATTAACCAAAGCCAAAAGCTGGTTTTTCCACTCTGATATAGAGTCAATGGAACAATCAAACTGACAAGAGTATTTCTGAGCAAGATCAATCCAACTCTTAAACCAAGATGTTTTCTTTTAATTATCTCCAACGCAGTTATTCTTGGGAGGCGGTGTGAAGGGAGGTTGAAAACTTTTAAACAGTATTTAAAATGCAGTTTAAGTGTATAGACCATCAAAAGGTCAACCCCAGTCTCAATATACACCATATAATTAGGGGTGGCGGTAGGAAGAGAAAATAATTTTTTGATAAAGAATCTTTGAAATTTCTCAAGCTCCTCGTATCGCTGAAATCCCCACACTTGGGCCGCATAGGAAACCACAGATCTACACACAGAATTGAAAAGCTGGAACTTAAATGGCAAAGGCACCAAGTTCTGGGAGAAAAAACCAGACCAGACACCATTAACAGCACGTTTACCAACGGACACTTTTTCCGCGAGATGACGCTTGAAAGAGAGCCGAGGGGTTAACATAACGCCTAAATAATTAAACTGATTGACTACCTCAAGCCGCTGGCCTTTGAAGTACCACTTTTCTTTAGATGCAAGTCTACCCCCTCTACGGAATACAAGAACCTTAGATTTATCAGTATTCACTGACAAATTCCACAGATCACAGTAAGTCGAAAGCTTATCTATATTTCTCTGTAGACTTACAGGATTGTCCGCAAGCAGCACCACATCATCCGCATACATTAAAACCTTGACAGAAGTGCCACCAACAAGAACACCCCCATCAAGGAAAGCGGCAGATCATCGAGAAATAAAGAGAATAAAAGCGGGCTCAACAAGCAACCCTGCCTGAGCCCACCCTGGACACGGAAATACTCCGAAATACCACTGGAACCCCTAACCGCGGCAGATGAATTTGAGTATAAGGACTTCAAACAGTTGATGAATTTGGACGAGACCCCAATGTTGAAGAGCTTTAAGTACAAAGACTGATGATTAATGTGGTCGAAGGCCGCTCTAAAATCAACAAAGAAACAAAACAATTTGTTTCCTTTTTTTAGAAATTTCAAATTGACAATATTTAATAAGGTGAACAAGTTGTCAAAGGTAGAGTAGCCACGCCTAAATCCCGCTTGGAATTCACCAAGCAGATTATTTTCTTCAACAAAAACTTCCAGGCGTCGGAGTAAAAGACCCGTAAATATCTTGGACACCGCATCCAGGCAGGAAATCCCACGGTAGTTTGCTACATCAGTAGGGTCACCGCGCTTAAATAAGGGGAAGATAATAGCCTTACTAAAACTAATGGGAGTCTCTCCTGAATCATAGATATAATTAACTAGGGATAAAACATGCTCAAAAAATATTAGGGGGGCATTTTTAAAAAATTCTGAGGTCACACGGTCAGGTCCAGGAGCCTTATTACTTTTCAGATCACTTACCACATAAGTAAGCTCATCACAACAAAAAGGTGCATCCAGAGAAGCAGAAAAAATTTCGGGTTCAGCGAAAAGAACTATTGAAGAATTAGATGAGGAAGGATTTAACAATTTTTCAAAATGAGAGACCCATGCACACATTTTAATATTATTACCGCAAATAAAATTTCTAATTTTAAAACTATTAATTAGTTTCCATAATTCTCTAGTATTAGTGATAGAATTAAATTTCTTACTCAATAGATTATAGAAAAGAATTTTTGCATTTTTACAGATATATTTATATTGCTTGTTGGCATCAATATATGCCGCTTTCACAAGTGTGGAGTTTGTTTTCTGAAATAATTTCAAAAGAGTAAATGACTTTAATCTAGCTCTTAAACAGGAATAATCAAACCAGGGTTTCTTTCTGTATTTGCGAATAAAAGAAGGATTTGCTCGATTAATAGGCCAAGAGGTTTTTACTGCATCTAATAATACATTCAACCATTGTTGAGGTTCGGTAGGAAATAGAGAAATTTTATTTAAGGAGACCTCTAAATTATTTTTATATTGCGAAGATAAATCATCAAGCCACATTAATTGAGGTAGTGGGGGGAGAATGTTATCAATACAAGAATTTTGAAAGGAAATAATACAGTTAATTGGAAGGTGATCGGAGAAATAAAAAGGCAGAATTTAAAATCGTCAATAACAGAAATGATATCCGATGATGTGCAACAGAGATCTATTACAGAGCAACCTAGCGGACTTATATAAGTATACTCACCATCAGTATCTCCCCGAAAACGACCGTTAAGAATAATCAAGTCCTGGTTATCACAGAATTCCAGAAATTTGGTGCCCCTACCATTCAGAATTCCATCCTTGGAAGATCTAAACTGCCCACATTTTGTATTATCGTAAAACAACTCCTCAGGAAGAGCCTGCGAAGAAGCAAGCCTGACATCATATCCCCTACAACAATTAGTTTTAAAGAAGAATGATCATTCACAAAATTGGTTAAATTTTGAAAATCCTCATCCCAAGAGGTAGAACTTAAATAGACAGAAATAATAAAAAATTCTTGGAATGAGGTATTGATATGAATAACATTTTTACCACCAATATTTGAAAAACGAATATTATTACTTGGCAACGAAGATCTGATACCATATAGCTCACCTCCCTTAGCCCTGCCGTACTTGGAAGACCTAACCGCAGAAATCCAACATAAATTAAAGTCTGAAAAATATTTTTTATAAAAATCAAAGTTCACTTCTGTAATGAAAGTTTCGATAAGAATAAACACATCATAAGTTTTAATGAAATCTAAAAACATAAATTCCTCTATTTTACTTTTTAAACCTGAAATATTATATGAAATTATAGACAAGTTATTATCAGAGGTAATCTTTGATTCCGAAACTTTGTCACCAATATTACATTTCCGGCCGACGGCGCAACCTCAGGATGAAAGCTTTGCTTGGTGTAGAAGAGGAGGAGGGGGCGATGATCTAGCCCCAGAGAAAACACAATTGTGTGATGACTTATCTGCTGGATGGGGATCTGACAGAAGAGACTCGATAAAATTAGCAAAATTAAGCCCCAATAACTGTTGTAATTTTTCATGTCCATTTCCATCACCAAACCTGAGTCCCTGCGTAAATGACCATTCAAATCTGCTCCCATTGACAATCAAATGCTCTCCTGATAGAAACACTTTTTCATTTGGGCTTCTACGCAAAATCTCTCTTTTTAATAAGAGGAGCCTGGATCTTTTTTTCCTTGAGTTTACAGGCAAATCCTGATGTACAATGAATCCTGTATTCTTTAAACATCTACCTGCACTCAGTACATTCTGCCTGTCTTGAAAATGCGTAAATGTAACTAAAAGGGGCTGATTCTGAACAGGTCTAGAAGCAAGTTGAACCACACTTAAAAAATCTTTGTTAACATTAACCTGCAAAACTTGAAGACAAAAATCTGTCACTACAATGCGTAATTATCTTCTGGGTTATATTTGAGGCCTCTAAAAATAAGATTATTACGCTTTGTTCTATATTCAATAGAGTCCAGTTTCTTCTCGGTTTTATCCTGAAATGATTTCAATAAACCAATATCTTGCTTCAGTCGCCTATTTTCTTCGAATAAACTAGAATAGTTCTCTTGAAGAAGTTTAACATCATCCCTTGTAGCAACATTTGCTAACTTAGAGTCTAAGAGGCTATTCGTAACACTTGACATAGACTCCATGAGCTGCCCCAAAGACAACTGACCAAGCTCTTGAGAGGGGGAAAGTCCAGCCAATTCCTTCAAAGCAAAAGACATTTTACTTTTTTTAACAGTAAATTCAGGAGAACTTCTAGATCTCTTTGGGCGAGGGGGCTGTGAAACTGGAGAAGAAGGCTGTGAAATTTTTGGAGGCATACAAATTCGCCAGTAACTTGCCAAGTATATGAAATTCAAATACCTCGACAGGGCTCCAAAATAAAATTAATTTAATAGACAATATTTAGATATATCACTTTAAATGTATTTAAATATGTAAAATGTATTTATTCACTTCATAAATAATCATTTATCAATGGAAGTAATAGTTAAATAAGAAACACTGTTAGATAGGTAAACTTCCAAATAAAAACAAAGTTCACTTGATAACAGAGGTCAATGCACTCTAGACTATACGTCTATTGGCCGATCAGCTGAAGATAATTCCGTCAGTGAATCTTCATCAAATCGTCATAAGTGACGTAGAGCAACCTCACTAACTAGCACGTACGTAATTTACGTCACACAGACATACCTGGGCATGTATCCACATTAATAATTTTAATAGGAATTATTTCCTCTCGTTTCTCGAAATTGGCTCGATAGAAAATTTTGTAACTTCGCAGGCACTCTGAGAACACTTTACACTAAAAGTCTGCCAAATTTCAGCACAAAAAAATATCTTTAAACCACTGAAATATCACAATAATCGAGACGCGATGTTACCAGTATGACAGTTCAACTGAGAAATAATTGATTATAAAATTGATATAATCTACGTGATTATTTAAAAAAAATTCCTTGAATAATCTGGTTATTTTGCTGAATATGTTGTAGTGAAATTAGTTAGTTTAAAGTTGAGCACCACGCGGTCACCAACTGCATTTGGTTATGTTAAATTTTTTTTAAAACATAAATTAAAACTAGCATTTCAACTAAGAAATTAAAAATCAATAAAGAAATTTACATCGTTGCTCACACACTGAAGGAATGTGCAAAAAAACGAAGTATAAAACTTTCTTTATAAAAAGATTTAAATAAAAATAAATAAATAAAAAATTATGTTAGGGTTACATTTAGGACAACTGTTTAATTGGCTTTATTACTTTAATTACACTGGCTCCTTGTTTCTAAAGTACCGCATTGTAAAACAGATTTTTTTTATATTAATTACATGAGAGAGTTTTGGAAGATTGTAGTAACAGCATCTGAAAGATAATAACTTCTTTAAAAAAAAAAAAAATTAAAAATCTCTTCCCATAAAAAGAAGAGCAGCGAAGAAAATATAAGAAAATGAATGTAATTAGGTGGTACATTTTGGTATGGTAATGGTCAACAACAGAGGGCAAGTTTAAAAAATGTTATTTTGTTTTTCTTTAAATAATGTTTTTGAAAGCTACCTGGTTAGTTGTATCATTAGCTTGACCAATTTACATATTAATTATCTCATATCGATGTTAATGTGTGCCAGACAACTGACTATTATTAATATATATAAAGTTAATTGTACAGTTTGGAATATGAAGTTAGAAAACACCTAGGCGTCACGTTATAATACAAGCTACGGTGTAGTTGCTGACACCAATGTTATCTACATCAACCTGTAGTTGTAGACAGACAACATTACATTGCACAATATATTATAATATCTACACTCTCTCTCTCTCTCTCTCTCTCTCTCTCTCTCTCTCTCTCTCTCTCTCTCTCTAATATAATATATTTACTGTCACTGTTATATAATAAAGCCATATATGGAATAAATGCACGTACTAATTATAAAATTCTCAAATATAAATAATTTCCTGTTTTCAAAATTACATCTTCTATCTTTGGAATTTCTCTAAATTTAACACTGTAATTATTTATTGGCATACATCAATCTGTGGTAATTTTTTTTTTGTTTTTAATATGAGGCGCGTCAACATCTATAGTTATTGGCGCCCGGTGCCTTCCAGTGCACTGCCGGCCTCCGGACAGTGTTCTCTCGTTACAGACAACACTGTCTATCACGGGACAGTCAACTGTAGAGGCTCCTAGGAAGAAAAAAAATCGAAGGGCTGCAACAGTGGACTCGAACCCGGGTCCTCCGCGTGGGAGTCCAGTACGCTAACCACTAAGCTATTCTCTTCTCTAATCTGTCGCGGTTGAAAAGAATTTTCTGCACTATTGGCAAAGCTTGCTTATTCATTACATACTCATCTGTATTGTAAACTAGAAATTTGGTGTAATATAAAAAAAAAAAAAAAAAAAATTATTACAGATTGTATTTTATAAAGTAAACAATTTGATTATAGTAAGGACTCAAATTGCAGTTTCTTGCAACTAAAACAAAATGTTTTACTTTCTCTTATCGCTTAAGTAGTATTACGTGTGTATCAAATTTTCGAATTTCATTTTATACCACAATAACGGTGGTGAATTTAATATAGGTACTTACCTATATATATTCAAAAGAATCAGAAACGATTCCGTATAGAAAATCTCCAGACGGTCTGATACGAAAAATTTCGATGAAACACGGTTCCGGAAATGCCACTTTACTGATTTTGGTTTGTTTGTTTTGTTTTACAGTTTCACCATTTATTCGAAAAAACCCTAATGATATTATTTCTTAAATATTTCACATTTATGACACACAAATAAATCTTTTTTTTAATAATTTTTATTTGAAATATTTTCAAAATTCTTTTATTTATTTCAGCAGGTTATCAAGCTTATGTGCCGTTTCAATATTGTGCACAGTTTTCTATCAATATTTATGGAAAATGCAACTACAAATTTGGTGAAATTCTAATTTTGAAGCATATTTTATGAATTAGAATAATGAGGATGCATTATGAGGCACATCGTCCTAGATTTTTATCTTATTTATTTATTTTTTTATTTTTTATGTAAGGGTATTGTGTTGTATTTATTAATGTTATGGCACAAGCATTGTTATGTACGTTAGTCAGTGTGTGGGGTAAGTAAATTCCAGTAGGTAGACTGTCATGTTGTGTCAATATTATGGAACCGTCTGGAATTTTTGTATGTAGCGTGTAAGTATTGACGATGTGTGATCGTGCAGGAATTTTGATTTTGTGTCTGGTTGATAATGTTTCTGGTAAAGTTGTGTTTTGAATGTTGTTAATTTGTGATGTTGTGTTGTCTGTTAAGAATGGAATGACTGTTTTGTTTATGATTATGTTTGAGTTTTTGAAATTAATAATGGCTTGAAATTTTGTTAGTAGGTCTCTCCCAATGATCATTTCAAATTCATTTTTCAGTTGGGACACTATGAAGTTACCTTGAATTTTTGTGTTTTGGCCTATGGATAATTGAATGGTTGACAGACCATAATTGGGGATAATCTGGTTTGTGATTGATTTTAAATTGATACTAGATTTTTCGGCCTCAATTTGACGTGACTGGCATCTATGAGCGAGTGTGAAGCACCCGTGTCGAGCAGATCTTTAATTTTTTTGTTTTTAATTTGGACGTTGATTAATAAATTATTTGAATCGTTGAGTGCCGGGATCAAGACAATGGTCGCCGTTTGTGAAAACGGCTGAGCGCCTAATCGTTTTTTGAATTATTGAACTAGCATGCCTTTGCAGTATGCCCTCGTTTTTCACATATCTGGCATGTTGGCGGAACCCATTTATTCGACGTATCGCCAGTATTAAATCTGTTATTATTATTATTGTTATTATTGTTGGGCATTTGTTTTTTGAAATAGGGCTTACTTTGCCTGAAGGTACGATGGTCTGGCTTAAATTGTAGCTTTTTGCCAAAATTAGTGCGCGCTTGTTTATTATTATTAAAATTATTATTGTTATTTTTGCAGTCGCGGTTCCAGTGGTTGCCCTTGCAGTGTTTGCACGGCGAAGGCGGTGAATTTTGTTTATTTCCTTTAGTTCGTACTAATTGGAATTTTTCTGTGCACTCACTGTTCCAGTGTTTGCCAGGACAATGTTTGCAGGGCAACGGAGGTTTATTACTGGAATTGTGATTGGTTTCTGCCTTCTTTAAGGTAAAAACAGCATGCTAGTCGCATATCACTAGCCACATATGCTACAAATTCTGGCTCTCATAAAAACATCATGCTAGTCGCATATCACTGGCCACATATGCTACAAATTCAGCAGCATCAACATCATCATTTCAGCCAAGCTATCAACGCTAATTTTTCGCAAACGAAAAATTACTTCAGGAGGGGGAATGATGTAGGGGTAATGAACCCCCACCACTCATCCACTCTAGCGGAGAGAAACAGCTCCTCTCGCACAGAGAGAAGAGGTTCGGCCAGTGGCTATATATATATGAGAGAGAGAGACAGTCAAGGATCATTCTGTTCAATTCAGTCATACACATCAGACATCATTCTGTTGATTCACACTCCGTACATATCATTTTAGCCACGTCAGTCTGTCAGTTCAGTTCAGTAATAAATTCTAAAGTGTAAAGTCCCTGGCAGTCAGATATATATATACATATATCAATTATATATCTTAAACCAATCTTAAGGTGTTTATCTATCATCATCAACAACCAACATCTCCTCACAACACCCTTACATTTACGATTATATACAAAACATTTATTTAAAAATTCGACAAGAAAAAAAATCTGGTATGAAACATTTAAATAAGTTTTTCTTACTGCAGATTACAGAATTGTAATTGACAAATTTTATAGTTAGTTCCTATACAAAAATTTAATGAAATTCGTCGATTTTTTTTTTTGTTATGGACAAAATCGCGAAAACTGAAAAAAAAACTACTCAGTAAAAACGCACTTCCGGTTTATTAATTTTCTTGAAACTCGGAATTTTGGCAATCTATTTATTTCTAATTAATTTTGTTTAAATAGTAAAATTGTATGATCAACTAAGATAGCACTTTAGAGGCAAACATAACCCCACCTATACCCCAAAAACCCCCCTTAAATGACTATATACCCGTAGAAATGTTTAAAATAAAAGTTGTAGCTCTATGTAAGTGTGGTTCACATACACGATTTTAAAGACAAAAAATCGATGGAACTGTTTTAAAAAGAAATAAAAGAGAAAACTGAAAAATACTTTTTAATGAAAACGCACTTCCGATTATTTGATTTTCTTTAAACTCAGAATTTCAACAACATATTTAAAATTCTAATTAATATTATTTAGATGATAGAATTGTGTAATAAACTGAAATAGCACTTTGGAGGAAAATCTAATCCTCCTTCCCCAAAAGGTACCCTTAAATTCATTTTTCCGGAGAAATATGTCAAAAAAAAAAAAAAAAAATCCACTTTTCCTGTTTGAGCTATGCTGTTCATACACACACACGCACACACACACACTGAACATTTTCTAAAAAAACACTTGTTTTGACTCAGCGGATCTTAAAACGGTTATTTCCGGTGATATATCCGGAAATATTTTCGATATCGAAAATTTGACACGATTACAATACTTATCTTTTACTAGGATTAAGAAAAAGTAAAAATGGTAGTTTTAAATATTATGTTTAGGCTGTTATAAGTATTGTGAAGAGCAATAAGAGTTTTTTACTTATTAATGTGAACGCATTTTTCCTAACTTTTTCAACTCTTAAAATATCTTGACGCTTGACATTTAAGGAAAAATAATTATATTCATATACCATGCAATACTTTTTGCCCCAAATTAGCATTTGGCAATAACTGCTTCACTTTATTAAAAAAAAAAAAAAAATCTGGTGTGAAACACTCACACAACTTTTTCTCACTCCAGTTCTCAAAATTATAATTGACAAATTTTATAGTTTGTGTTCTATAATGAACTTCGTCGAAAACTAAAAAAAAAACTGTCCAGTAAAAGCGCACTTCCGGTTTACTAATTTCCTTGAAACTCGGAATTTCGGCCATCTATTAATTTCTAATTAATTTTCTTTAGATTATAGAATTGTATAATCAACTATGATAGCAATTTAGAGAAAAACATAACCCCACCCCTCCCTTAAAAGTGCCTTTAAATGAATTTTCCTAGAGAAATGTTTTAAATACAAGTTGTAGATCTTTGTATGTTTAGTTTATATTTGAAGTTTTAAGAAGATGGTTGGAACCATTTTTGAGAAAATCGCGAAATAGTGAAAAAATCATTTAGTAAAGTGGTAAACGCATTTTTTTAAATTAGGAATTTCAACAGCATATTCAATTCTAATTATTATTATTTAGATGACAGAATCGTCTAATAAACTGAAATAGCACTTTAGATGAAAACCTAACCCCACAACTCTCCCATAACTGCTCTTAAATGAATTTTTCTAGAGAAATGTTACAAATAAAAGTGTTGAGAAAATCAAGTTACAAACCAAGTTTAAAGAAAATCGTCGGAACCATTTTTTAGAAAAATGCAAAAAAGTAAAAAAAAAACAACAGGTAAAGTGGCACTTCCGGTTGAGGAATTTTGACAGAGACCCACTGTCAGATGCCATCAAGTTTGGTGTAAACGGAATATCAAGTTTCAACTCTCTACGGTGCTTCGTTTTTGTGCTATGCTGTTCACATACGAAGCACATATAAACACGCACGCGCACACTCCGACCATTTGCTGAAAACCAATTTTTTGGACTCAGGGGACTTTAAATCGATTATTTCCGGTGAAAAATCTATATCGAAAATTTGACACGATTACAATACTTCCTCTTACTAGGAGTAAGAAGAAAGTGAAAAAAAACATACAAATTTTAAATAGGCATATAAAAATCTGTTACATAAGTTAATGCTCTATAAATATTTATTTATTTATTTATTAAAAAGCAGTTAGTTGCTATCTGTATAAAATGAAGGCTTAATGTTTATGCCCAGGAGCAACCAGGGTCCGTGATAAGTGGTTAGTGGCTGCTATTAAACCACTGAACTATCCATCCATCACTGAACGTTGCGATGACGTGCGAAATAGGACCGTCTGCTGACTATTAGTTTGAGCTACACTCTTCAAAAAAACAATTATATATCCACACCTATCTCATCTTTCTCACCTTTTAATCTTAGCCTCACACACACACACACACACACACACACACACCATATATATATATATATATATATATATATGAAACCATAAAAAAATTTAATTTACACTTCTTTAAATTAGTGTTAACGCAAATTGTATAAAATAAAATAAAAACACTAGTATATAATACCTTGTATTATTTTCATTTTATAAATTCTTCTGGTGTTCAAATTTGATTCAAATTGTGTTTAAACATGGTATTTTTATTCTTAAAAAATAAACAAAATAAAACTTGAGTTTTTAACCTCGAAAAACATCTAATTTAATTACATGAAGGCAAAAAAAAATTGGACGGAAGTAAAGGATAATAAAACATGATCCTATAGGCGCCCAGGAATGGAGAAAAAATAAACAAGCGGATTAGAAGGAGCAGACACATTTGAAACAATAGAGGAGACCATGTTACTTTTGAAAATTTGGGATTTGAAACACTCCCAAGTCATTCCCTCACTGTAGTTAATACAATTGACTTACATTACTTAATGGACAAATTTTCTTTAGGGTTACAAGCAGATAGAATTCTAGTCACAGTATAAACACTGTAGTCCAGAAGAAATTGCCAATAACATTGAAGAAACTCGATTAAAACTTGAAATTTAACATGTCACAAATTTCGCAGAAACCTCTGAAATAAGCTTTTTTAGGGGAATCAATTGTCGTGATTCCTAAGGTATGAAGTTAGATGTCTTGAAGAGGGATTTATTAGGTGGAAGTTAGTTTAGAGAGTTATTGCTTGAATTACTAACACTGAATTTATAAAAATAGAATATATTTTAACAATAATTTGAATGAGCCTTAATGGTAACTACAATTAATATGATTTGATAAAAGCAAATCAATAATTTTAAGAGTTAAATAACAAATCATTTAAAATGATTATAATAAATAAACTAATATGCACAACTATGAAAATAATTATAAGTTAAACCTTGTATAGGGATGCGCTCCGAACTCAAGGATAACTGGTGCTGTAAAATGATACTGATATAATCATGTGGCTACTGGTATAATGATCCCCTCCTCCAGTGGGCGAAGTTTATATTAGTCTTGACCTGACAGTGTGTGAGTAAGTTCTCACACTAATACATCTCTAGTAGCGTGCAACCTTGTGCGACCTTGGTTAGGTAGGTGACCACTGATTCAGGTCAGTGGCCAGATTTGGTCGCCCATCGGTGATTTTCAAAGACCAGGTGGCTTCTGCTCAATAAACAGGGTTTTATCGGTGCTTGTCTTTGATACACTTGTATTGAAAAGGCAGCGGCCGGCTGTGGGGCCACTAGTTATAAATTATTCTATCCTTTTGTTATATTTTGTGAAGGCTTTGACATTGCTATGTCATTACACTTTTACGAAAAATGTTTCAAATAAAAGTGATTACGTTTAAATCTGTGTGCAGTTAG